>PVJS01037230.1:0-20031 GCA_004027185.1 Glis glis
AGTTGTGGAGGGCCTCACTAAGTAGCTGAGGCTGGCTTTGAACCTGCGATCCTCCTGTCTCAGCCTCCCAAGTACTGGGATTACAAGCATGCGCCACCACACCTGGCAATTTTAGCAATTTAGTGAGACACTGTTTCAAAAAAAAAAAAAAGGGCTGGGGTGTAGCTCAGAGGTAGAATGCCCCTGGGTTCAATCCTCAGTACCAAGAAGAAAATAGGGGAAAAAAAAGGAGAGATGGGAAGAAAGAGGGCTCTAGAGAAGAGAAGGAGAAGGGGAAAGGGATGTGTGTATGTGTGTGTGCCTATTTATCTGTTTATGTCTGCACATTTTTCTGTTTGTGAGTGTAAGCAGGTGGAGTGTTTGAGGGCAGCAGGGAGAGCTGTGCTGGGCTGGGATACTCATGCGGGGTGGTGGTGAGGAGGCCCGGAGAGAGAGCAGCCAATAGGGACGAGGGCCTCAGCTCCCAGCTATGGGGGGGTCTGGCCCCAGATGGGACGTGGGAGGTTCTCTCTCTCTCCCGGCTCTGTTCCTGGGCCCCAGCTGAGTGGGGGACAGCAAGGGGAACGGGAAGATCCCCCAGGCTTTTTTGGGATCTGGAGTCTGGCCCAGACACTAAGGCTGTGTAAAGAGAAAGGCCGGGCCAGCAACCTCCTGAGCAGGCAGGAGGCCCTAACAGCCACAATGAAGCCAGATGGAAGACTCACGGTCCGGCTCAGCCACGGCCCTGCTGCTGTGTGATTTGGTGGGTCCTTTCCTGTTCTGGGCCTCAGACATCCCTTTGTCCATTGAAGAGATTGGGGTCCCCCCTGACCCATCTCTGTGGCCTTCAGTGCCTTCAGGGCCATAGCAAGGTACTGTTTGGAAAATACAGACTGTATTGTTGGGAAAATTCCAAGGGAGTGATGTTGGGCCAGGCCCGCCAAGCCCTGGCGTTCCTTGGGAACCTGGTCTGTGACAGGTTCTGAACGTGCTGTGCCTGCGATAGATGGCCTTGGTGCAGTGCAGCTGATCATCTGTGACCTGGAGCGTGTGTGGCCCAGGGCGTCTCCACTGCTCACGGTGAGCATCGCAAGTCACAGCAGCTCTCGGCGTGACAGCATGAGCAGGAGTGACTGGTTGTCAGTGCGGCTTCTGGGTCTGGGACAGTTTGCACGTGAGCGGGCACGTGGAGCGTCACAGCTAAAGAACCCAGACTCTGGAGCCTCGCTGTCTGGATTTGAATCCAGGCTTCACCATTTACTGGGTATGTAATTATTGCTAGTGATCTAGCTTCTTTTTTTTTTTTTATGGTACTGGGGATTGAACACAGGGGCATTCTGCCTCTGAGTGACACCACACCCAGACCTTTTTATTTTTGTTTTGTTTTAGGTACTGGGGATTGAACCCAGGGGCATTCTACCTCTGAGCTACGGAGCCAGACCTATTTTACTTTTTAGTTTGAAACAGGGTCTTGCTAGGTTGCTGAGAGTCTCACCAAGTTGCTGAGGCTGTCCTGGAACCTGCAATCCTTCTGTCTCAGTCTCCCAAGTACTGGGATTACAGGCAAGTGCCACCATGCCTGGCTGCCCTTTTTATTATTTATTTATTTATAATTTATTTTTGCAGAATTGGGGATTGAACCCAGGGGCATTCTACCTCCGAGCTATACCCCCAGCCCTGTTTTTTAATTCTTTATTTTGAAACAGGGTCTCACTAAGTTGCGGAGGGCCTCACTAAGTAGCTGAGGCTGGCCGTGAGCCTGTGATCCTCCTGTCTCAGCCTCCCAAGTACTGAGATTACAAGTGTGTGCCACCATGCCCAGCCCTTTTTATTTTTTATTTTGAAACAGTGTTGTGCTAAGTTGCTGAGGGTCTCGCTAAGTTTCTGAGGCTGGCCTCAAACCTGTGATCTTCCTATCTCAGCCTCTCAAGTACTGGGATTACAGGTGTGTGCCACCATGCCAGGCTGGTAGTGATGTAACTTCTATATGCCTCAGTTTCCTCAACTGAAAAATGGGGATAATACCCATTAGCTAATACCATTAGCTGATATCTCAAGGAATTGCTGTGAGGATTAAAGGAGTCAATGAATGTAAAGTGTTTAGAATAGCTCCTTGCAAATGCTAAGCACTAGGTCCTTGTTAACTCTCAGTTTGTGAAGCAATGACGGCTCCCTTCTGCCTAGCACTGAATTCTTCTTCTTCTTATTTTTTTTTTTTTTGGTACTGGGGATTGAACCCAGAGGCATTCTACCTCCAAGCTACACCCCCAGCCTGATTTTTATTTCTAATTTGGAAACAGGGTCTCACTAGGTTGCTGAGAGCCTTGCTAAGTTGCTGAGGCTGACTTTGAACCTGTGATCCTTCTATCTCAGCCTCCCAAGTACTTGGATTACAAGTGTGGGCCACCACACCTGGCTCAGTGTACACTTCTTTGATTAAAAAATCTCTGATACTAGCCAGGCATGGTAGTGCACACCTATAATCCCAGGTACTTGGGAGGCTGAAACAGGAGGATCTCAAGTTCCAGGTCAGCCTGGGCAACTTAGTGAGACCCTGTCTAAAATAAAATGAAATAAAATAAAATAAAATAAAATAAAATAAAATAAAAATAAGGGCTGGAGGTGAGCCTGGTATGGTGGCACATGCCTATAATCCCAATATTTGGGAAGCTGAGACAGGAGGATCACAGGTTCGAGGGCAGCCTCAGCAACTTAGTAAGACTCTCAGCAACCTAGGGAGAGCCTGTTTCAAAATAAAAAATAAAACAGGGCTGAGGGTGTAGCTTAGAGGTAGAATTCCCCTGGGTTCAATTCTCAGTACCAAACAAAATTGCATTAAAATACAATTTATCTTTATTACTCACTGTTTAACATTTTCTCTGTCTCTTTAAAGTCAGGCACCAAGCTGGGTGTGGTGGCGCATGCTTGTAATCCCAGTACTTGGGAGGCTGAGACAGGAGGATCGAAGGTTTGCAGCCAGCCTCAGCTACTTAGAGAGGCCCTCCGCAACTTAGTGAGACCCTGTTTCCAAATAAAGAATAAAAAATAGGCCTGGAGGTAGAATGCCCCTGGGTTCAATCCCTGGTACCGCCAGACACCAGACTAGAGTCTGAGATCAGCCTGGGGCTTTCCCTGGTGAGGTTGCTGGTAGACACTACCCCGGAGAATGTGCCCCACATAGCTTTTGTCCCTTTAATTTTCTGAGCTCAGGGCTGCTTACTGTCCTTTGTACAAAGGAGCAACTAAGGCCCAGAGAAAAGGGGTGAAGGCATCATCTAGCCCGAGTTCTCCTGGCTCTTAAAGTGGGTGCTCCTTCCATGCCACACCCCCAGTGCCTTGGAGCAGCAGCCCTGGGCCCTGGGCAAAGACCTGCAAAGGCTGAGCCAGACTAGAGCAGCTCACTGGGCTGAGAGGCGACACCCTGGGCTGCAGGGGCCTGTTTGCTGGGGAATGGGGCAGGCTTCAACGCTTGGCTCCCTATGCCACCAAAGACTTAGGACGAGGGTGAGACGAGTCAGATGCTCTCCTTGCGTATAGATTTTAAGAGGTGCCACAAAAGCCGGGTGTGGTTGTGCACTCTTGTAATCCCAGTACTTGGGAGGCTGAGACAGGAGGATCACAGGTTCAAAGCCAGCCTTGGCCATTTAGTGAGGCTTTCAGCAACCTAGTGAGACCCTGTTTCCAAATAAGAAATCAAATAGGGCTGGGGGGTGTAGTTTGGAGGTAGAATACCTCTGGATTCAATCCCCAGTGCCAAAAAAAAAAAAAAAAAGAGGTGCCACAAAATTCAGTGACCAAGAAAGAATTTTTTTTTTTCCTGGTGGTGGTACTGGGGATAGAACTTGGGATTCTACCTCCAAGCTACTTTTTAAATTTTTTCTTTTGAAACGGGGTCTCCCTAGGTTTCTGAGTCTCACTACATTGCTGAGGCTGGCCTCGAACCTGTGATTCTCCTGTCTCAGCTTCCCAGGTACTGGGATTACAGGTGTGCACCACCCTACCTGGCAAGAAATGAATATTTTAATGCCATATTTAAAAAAGAGAAATGAATGGAAAGAATCCATGGTGAACAAAATGTTAAACAAAGACAGACCCCAGCCTCACACTTGTGAAGCCCTCTCTCACTTGCTTCATCCTAATCCTGGCCCTGGTTCCCATGGAACTTCATTTACAAAAACAGCCAGCCAGCTTGTGGGCTCTAGTTCACTAATTGAGTTTTTGGTACTGGGGATTGAACCCAGGGGCACTCTACCACCGACCTACACCTCCAGCCGCTTTTATTTTTTATTTTTTTGCGGTACCGGGGATTGAACCCAGGGGCGTTCTACCTCCGCTACACCCCCGGCCCTATTTTTTATATTTTATTTTGAAACCGGGTCTCATGAAGTTGCGGAGGGCCTCACTAAGTAGAGAGAGAGAGAGAAAGAGAGAGAGCTGAGGCTGGCTGCGAACCCAGATCCTCCGGTCTTCGCCTCCCAAATCTCTGGGATTATGGGTGTGCACCACCATACCTGGCTGGTTATTTGATTAAAAAAAAAATCACACCTGGGCATGGTGGAGCATGCCCTTAATCCCAGTACTTGGGAGGCTAAGACAGGAGGATCGAAGATTTGAGGACGGCCTCAGCAATTTATTGAGACCCTGTTTCCAAATAAAAAATAAAATAGAGCCGGGCGTGGTGGCGCACACTTGTAATCCCAGTACTTGGGAGGTTGAGACTGGAGGATCTGGGTTTGCGGCCAGCCTCAGCTACTTAGTGAGGCCCTCCACAACTTAGTAAGACCCTGTTTCAAAAGAAAGAATAAAAAAATAGGGCTGGGGGAGTAGCTTGGAGGTAGAATGCCCCTGGGTTCAATCCCTGGTACCACCAAAAAATAAAAAAATAAAAAAATAAAATAAAATAGGGCTGGGGGTGTAGCTCAGAGGTAGAATGCTGCTAATGAATGGGTTCATTATATTACAATATTACTATTGTAATACAATATTATGATTGTATTACATTACAATGTGATTTTTCTGGGTTGTAAGGTTTTTGGTGACTTCTTTTTTCTTTGGTAGTGCTGGGGATGGAAGCATAGCTGTCAGCAATCACTTAACCTTTCATCTCCCCGCTGCCCCTCACCCCCCGCCAATGAGTGGGTAAGACTGAGGAAGACACTCAAAGGCCTCTGCTGTTTTCCCCAACTTCCTCTTCTCACTGCACCCCTTTCCCCTCAGACCCCAGCCCCGGCTCCTTGCTGGTTCTCAGTGTGCTCCTTGTACAGTGGAGACGTTGGACCAGCCTGGCCTCTGGGGACATTTTATTGGTTGGTCCTGAAACCAGCATCCCTTGACGGTACACAGAAAGGACCCACGTTCCTGAGCTAAGGCTGAAGGCTCGCTCGGAGTTCCTCGCTCAGAGCCGGGACAAAGTGACCTCGCCTATCTGGGACTTTGATGAAATAAAACAGATGCTTTCAGAACAGGCGGACCTGGGAGAAGAAGTAACTCAGGTGGTCCTTGGAGGTGAGGAGGTTGGCAGTCCCTTGCCTGGATGTCTGGAAATATCTTCCAACTCTCCCCTTTCTTTAAAAAAAATTTTTTTTGCAGTACTGGAGGTTGAACCCAGGGCATTCTACCTCCAAGCTACACCCCTAGCTCTTTTTTTTTTTTCAGTACTGGGGATTGAACTCAGGGTCATTCTACCTCCGAGCTACACCCCCAGCCCTATTTTTTATTCTTTATTTGGAAACAGGGTCTCACAAAGTTGCAGAGGGCCTCACTAAGTAGCTGAGGCTGGCTGCGAACCTGGATCCTCCTGTCTCAACCTCCCAAGTACTGGGATTATAAGTGTGCGCCACCACTCTGGGCTCCCTAGCCCTATTTTTTATTGTTTACTTTGAAACAGGATTTCACCAAGTTGTGGAGGGCCTCACTAAGTAGCTGAGGCTGGCTTTGAACCTGTGATCCTCCTGTCTCAGCCTCCCAAGTACAGGGATTATAGGCGTGTGCCACCATGCCTGGCTAACTTTTCCCTTTCAGTGGTCATATTGATAAACACCATGACTGATACCTCCTGCATGCCAGGGCACTTGATGTATATTATTTAATCTGCAAGACACTCTAATAAACATCCCAGTGGGGGTGTGTGGGGGGATCATCTCTATGGTATAGATGGGAACACTAGAGGCTCAGAGGGCTAAGTGCTTTCTTTTCTTTTTTTTTTGCGGTACTGGGGATTGAACCCAGGGGCATTCTACCTCTGAGCTACACCCCCAGCCCTATTTTTTTTATTCTTTATTTTGAAACAGGGTCTCACTAAGTTGCGAAGTACCTCACTAAGTAGCTGTCCTCGAACCTGTGATCCTCCTGTCTCAGCCTTCCAAGTACTGGGATTACAAGCGTGCACCACCATGCCCGGCTAGGGCTAAGTGCTTTCTGATGGTCCCCACAGCAAGTGGTGGCATTGGGATTCTGACCCTGAGCCCTGGGCTCTGAGGCCTGTGCTCTTCCCACTCAGCCGACTGCTCTAGGCCCCACCTATGAACTTGGACGGCTACAGCCTCCCACTGGGGACAGCTGGGGGCAAGGAAAAGAGGCAGATGTTCTGGGGAACTGGAGCTGGATTCTCAGCACCCCCTGGACCTTCATCTGTGATGCAGCCCAAGAACTGGCCATCATCTGATTCCTCCGCGATCAGAGCAGGGCTCCTCATCCCCAGCCCCTCTCCTGGGCCGTGAAAGCGCTCAGGAGAAGGTTCCTGGAGAGGTGCTGTAGTTCCTGCTGTGTGACCTTGGGCAAGTCAGCCTAACTCTTTTTATTTTTTGCAGTACTGGGATCGAACCCAGGGCCTTGTGCATGCTAGGCAAGTGCTTTGCCACTGAGTTACATCCCCAGACCCTTTGTTTTTATTTTATTTTGAGACAGGGTCTTGATAAATTGCTCAAGATGGCCTTGAACTTGTGATTTTCTTGCCTCAGCCTCCCAAATTGCTGGGATTCCAGCTGTGCGCCACCACTCCCGGCTCTCCTTAACGCTTTTATTTTTTTGATACTGGGGATTGAACCCAGGGGCATTCTACCTTCAAGCTATACCCCTACTCCTTTTTAAAAATTTTTTTGTTTTAAAACGGGGTCTCGTTAGGTTGCTGAGAAGTCTCACTATGTTGCTGAGGCTATCCTCAAACTTGCGATCCTCCTGTCTTGGCCTCCCAAGTATTGGGATTATAGGCATGCATCACCATGTCCAGCTTTCCTTAACTTTTTTTTTTTTTTTTTTGGCAGTACTGGAGATTGAACCGAGGAGCTTTCTACCTCTGAGCTACACCCCAGCCCTATTTTTTATTCTTTGTTTTGAAACAGAGACTCGCTAAATTGCTGAGACTGGCCTCAAACCTGGATCCTCCTGTCTCAGCCTCCCAAGTACTGGGATTACAAGCGTGCGCCACCATGCCCAGCTTTCCTTAACTCTTTAAAAAACATTAAAAAAATTTTTTTAATACTAGGTGATAATTTTGTTTTGCTGTCATCAGTAAATCTTCCTTTTTTTTTTGGTACTGGGGATTGAAACCAGGAGCATGCTACCTCTGAGCTACACCTCCAGCCCTTTTCATTTTTTATTTTTATTTTTATTTATTTATTTATTTATTTATTTATTTATTTATTTATTTATTTTGCGGTACCGGTGATTGAACCCAGGGTCGTTCTACCACTGAGCTACACCCTCGGCCCTATTTTTATACTTTATTTTGAAACTGGGTCTCACTAAGTTGTGGAGGGCCTCACTAAGTAGCTGAGGCTGGCAGCGAACCTGGATCCTCCGGTCTCCGCCTCCCAAGTACTGGGATTACAAGTGTGCACCACCACGCCCGGCCTTCATTTTTTAATTTTGAAACAGGGTCTTGCTAGGTTGCTGAGAGTCTCACTAAATTGTCCAAGCTGGCTTTGAACCTGCAATTCTCCTGTTATAGCCTCCCAAATACTGGGATTATGGACATGTACCACCACACCTGGCTAAATTTTCCTTTTTTTTTTTGTGGTACTGGAATTGAACACAGGGGCATTCTACCTCCGAGCTACATCCCCAGCCCTCTTTTTTATTCTATATTTTGAAACGAGGTCTCACTGAGTTACCGAGGGCCTCACTAAGTAGCTGAGGCTGGCCACGAACCTGTGATCCTACTATCTCAGCCTCCTAAATACTGGGATTACAAGTGTGCACCACCACGCCCGGCCATTTTCCATTTTTTAAAACTTTTTTTTTTGTTTTTTATACTGGGGATTGAACCCAGAGGCATTCTACCTCCAAGATACACCCCTAGCCCTTTTTATTTTTAATTTTGAAAGAGGGTCTTGCTAAGTTGCTGAGAGTCTCCCTAAATTGCTGAGGCTGGCCTCTAACCTGCAATTCCTGTCTCAGCCTCCCAAGTACTGGGATTACAGGTGTGTGCCATCATGCTTGGCTTTACTTTTTTTTTTGTGTGTGTGTGTGGTTCCGGGGATTGAACCCAGGGGCGTTCTACCTCTGAACTGCACCCCGGCCTGATTTTTTATACTTTATTTTGAAACAGGGTCTCACTAAGTTGCAGAGGGCCTCACTAAGTAGCTGAAGCTGGCTGCGAACCCGGATCCTCCGGTCTCCGCCTCCCAAGTACTGGGATTACAAGCGTGCGCCACCACGCCCAGCGTCATGCTTGGCTTTAAAACAATATTTTATTGGTGCATAATAATTGTACTTAATAGTGGGATTTATTGTGATACATTCGTACATGGGTACAACATAATTTGATCAATTTCATTGCCTAGTACCTCTACTTTCCCTGCTCTCCTCCCTCCCCTCCCCCTTTTCTCTATCGCACTGGTCTCCCTTCTATTTTCTCCTCACTCCCTGCCTCCCTTCCTGGCACTGGGATTGAACCTAGGGGCATACTACCTCTGAGCAATACCCCAGCCCTATTTATTTATTTATTTATTCATTATTTTTGTGGTACTGGGAATTGAACCCAGGGGCATTCTACCTTCAAGCTATATTTCCAGCCCAGTTTTAATTTTTATTTGGAAACAGGGTCTCACTAGGTTGATGAGAGTCTCATTACTTGCTGAGGCTGGCTTTGAACCTGCGATCCTCCTGTCTCATCCTCCCAAGTACTGGGATTACAGGTGTATACCACCATGCCCGGCTTTTTATTTTTTTATTTTGAAAAAGGGTCTCCCTAAGTTGCTGAGGCTGGTTTGAACATGTGATCCTCCTGTTTTGGCCTCCCAAGTACTGGGATTATAGGCATGCCCCACCATGCCACGCTTCATTTCCTTAACTGTGTGTGTGTGTGTGTGTGTGTGTGTGTGTGTTACTGGGGGATTGAATCCAGGGACATTCTATCTCTGAGCTATACTTTACCCTTTTTTTTTGCGGTACTGGGTATGGAACCCAGGAGCATTTTACCTCTGAGCTCCATCCCCGGCCCTATTTTATATACTTTATTTTGAAACCAGGTTTCACAAAGTTGCGGAGGGCCTCACTAAGTAGCTGAGGCTGGCCATGAACCCAGATCCTCCGGTCTCCGCCTCCCAAGTACTGGGATTACAAGCGTGCGCCACCACGCCTGGCTTATACTTTACCCTTATATAATTATTATTATTGTTGTTGTTGTTGTTATTATTTGTGGTACTGGGAATTGAACCCAGGGGCATTCTACCTGTGAGCCACACCCCCAGACCTAATTTATTCTTTATTTTGAAAGAGGGTTTCATTAAGTTGCAAAGGCTGGCTGCAAACCTGCAATCCTCCTGTCTCAGTCTCCCAAGTACTGGGATTACAGG
Source organism: Glis glis (assembly GCA_004027185.1). NCBI lineage: Eukaryota > Metazoa > Chordata > Mammalia > Rodentia > Gliridae > Glis > Glis glis. Next base: position 9,777 of record PVJS01037230.1, read on the forward strand.
CATGTGCCACCATGCCTGGCTTATTATTTTTCTTTTGAAACAGGTTTTCGCTGCATTGCTGAGGCTGTCCTTGAACCTGTGATCCTCCTGTCTCAGCCTCCCAAGTACTGGGATTACAGGTGTGTGCCACCATGCCCGGCTTCCTTAAGTCTTGACTGGGGACAATCCACTACCTGTTGTGAATGGACCTGGGTTCCTGTGATTGTGGCTCCTTTCCCTGGTGAGATCGGCTCTGGGCTGAGGCTTAGGGTGCTGCGGTTCAGTGGTGGCTCCAGAATTTCTACGGAGGAGGGGCTTAGGGCCAGCCATCTGGTTGAAAGGGGGACTTGAGGCTGCGTTTGCAGAGCATGTTCTGCAAATGGGGGGGGGTTGTGGTGCTGGGGAGTTGGTCACAGGATGGCAGTGGGGGAGGGAAGCTCCCCCAGGTGGCCCACTGCGCTGCTTCTGCCTGACTTGCCTCTTGTGTATGACCCTGGGCAAACCACCTTCCTGACCTGAGAACCCTTCTGTGGGACGGGGTAAACTAGCACTAGTGTGTGTGAGATGTGTGTGTTGCTGAGTGAGACGAGGGGATGGTGGGGGTGAGTCCATTGCTTTGTGGGAATGGGTTGGGACTTGTTTTTGGAGGGTGACATGTCTGGGGTACAGGAAGGTGGCAAGGAAGCAGGAAAGTGCTTTTCTGCCCAGGACTGTGGCCTCTTAATGAAGGCTCTGTTAGGAGCCTTTAATAATATTACTAATATTATCATAGCAACTGATATACTGACTGCTTGACTATACCAGACATGACTCTATGCATTACATACATGATTTAATTTACTTGTTACAACTTCTTGTGAAAGAGGTTCCATTATTCCCGATTTGCAAAAGAGGCAACCAAGGCCGGGAGTGGTGGCGCACACTTGTAATCCCAGTATTTGGGAGACTGAGACAGGAGGATCTGGGTTTGCGGCCAGCCTCAGCTACTTAGTGAGGACCTCTGCAACTTAGTGAGACCCTGTTTCAAAATAAAGAATAAGAAATAGGGCTGGGGTGTAGCTCAGAAGTAGAATGCCCCTGGGCTCAATTCCCAGTACTGCAAAAACAAAAAGGCAACTGAGGCTTCTCAATCTTTCTTTTTTCTTTTCTTTTTTTTTTTTTTTCGGTACTGGGGATGGAATCCTGGGGTATTCTATCTGCGAGCTACACCAGCAGCCCTTTTTATTTTTTTTCTTGAAACAGGGTCTTGCTAAGTTGCTAAGGCCATCCTCGAACCTGCAGCCCTCCTGTCTCAGCCTCCCAAGTACTGGGATTACAGGGGTGCGCCACCATGCCTGGCTAAGGCGTCCTGATCTTAAAGACCTTATAGCTCATCAGTGATGTGACCAGGATTTGGATCTGGGCAGTCTGCCACTGAGACCAACCTCTTGGACCCCCGCTGTAAACTGCCCTTGGGCGGGTGGGGGTGCCTATCGGCCTCCTTGCTCATCTCAACAAGCTTGGCCAAACCCTAGTTTGATCAGTCAACAGTGAGGAATCGGTTCTCCCTGTGGAATCTGGCCCGTGTGGGTGACAGTGTCTGCTATCTATCTGTGTGATGTATGATGACAGCGCTGGGGAAGGGGGAGGGGTAGCTGTAGCTCTTGGAGAGGGAGGCGAGGTAGGGACTCTGTCTGCTTCATTCACTGCCTTATCCCGGGGCTTGGCACATAGTAGTTGCTCAATAAATATCTGTGGAATAAATATACGAATGTGTACACAGGGTCCTGCTCCTTATTGACTTCAGGCCCTGGAGCACGAGGATGAGCCCGTGTGGGTCAGGACCAGCTCCACAGCAGGGTCCTGGGGCGCACATCCCCTCATCTTCGAGGCCGCTGCTCACTTGGGTGAGGCCCTGACTGGTTTGAGGGCATTAGGAGAAAAGCAGCCAAGAGCATCCTCACCTGCAAAATGGACCAGGGACACCATCCCCACCCACTGTACGGAAGGTAAGTGAAGTAACAGGACGGGCATGGGTGTGGCGTGGCGCCTGCCATCATTGTGTGAGTGTGTGTGTGTGTGTGTGTGTGTGTGTGTGTGTGTGCGTGAGTGTGGGTGCAAGTCAGCCTGGTCTTAAAGAGTTAAGGGATGAGGTCAGAGCCTCTAGCAAGGCTGGCCAGACCGTTGACTGCCAGTGCCCTGGACCGATCCCCAGGGGCTGGGGATCTGGCTGGTGAGAGGAAGGGGGAGGGGAGGGAGCCAGCGGGGAGGCTGGGGCGAGAGCTGGGGAGAGGGATTCCTGAATACCAGGTGCTCCTGAGCCTTACCCCTGGGGGAGAATGAGGGCGTGCTGGGGAAGAGATCTAGGAAGAAGGATGGAGCCATCTTGTCATCTGGGCCTGGAAGCCAGCAGAAGACCCTGGCCCGGGGCAAAGGGACGACACTGGGGAGAAGGCGATCTGCAGCGGGGGCTGTGGGACTGGGGACCTGGGACCTCACATGTGCAGCGAGGAGGACTCTTCCGGCTAGGTCTCCTGACCTGTCCCTTCTGCTGGGGCCTTATGCCAGAAGCCAGCCTTCCCAGGTGGCTCTCTCCCCCGGGTTAACTTTTCTCTGAAGGCGGCTCTTGACCCATTAGAGATGCACAAAACTTCCATCCCTGATCCCTGGCCTTGGGAATGAAGGAGTAAGCAAATAGAAATTAATCACATTTTCAGGCTCCAGTCACCTCGGGGAGTGCCAGTGAACCCTGCGGAGGGCCGTAGCCATCAGTTAAATGCTTTATAAGTACACTGCTGAGCTGGAAGAGGAACGGCAGGAGTAGAACCACCGCCAAATTTGCTCACCCCCAATACCATGACCAGTTGCAGGTCTTCAGTCAGACCACACCAAAGCCTGGTCATGGCAGGCCGGGCCCTACACCTGCTCTGCCTCACAGCACCAGAGGTGCTGGGTCCCTCCTCCTCCTCGCCTGCCCCCAGCAGCTCGCTCCTTGCTCTCCCTCCCTTTTTTCCTTTCTTCTCTCTCCCTCCCTCCCCCATCCTTCTAGGCATCACCATGGCACCAGAACAGAGCAGAAACCCAGCAAGACTCACCCACCTCTCCCCGCCCGCCTGCCCGGAGCCCGCCTGAGCTCCTGCCTCACACAGCTTGCTGCGCCCCCTGCTCTGCCATCCCGTCATCCTACCCACGGAGGTGGCAGCACGGGGTTGTGTTGAGCTTGAGGAAAATGGGGTCTGAGCCCCAGCTGGACCCCTAAATCTCCCAGTCCCCTTTCTTAGCCTCAGTCTCTCCAGCCATACAATGGGAAGGTTACTTTCTAGGTCTGATGCGACCTCTGCTTAGCCCCTTCTTGACACTCCTGACTTCCTTTTGCACTTGAGGATCCGGTTCTCAGATCTCCAGCCACCAGCCCAGCAGGGGAGCCAAGAGTCACAGCTTCTGCAGCCCCATCTCGCCATCTCCTTCCCTTTCATATCTCAGCAGCGATCATGGATCACCACAGCTCTGCCTGGTGGCTGAGGTCAGGGCAGAGCACTCTCATCTGATAGTTCAGTGAGCAGCTGATTACTCAGGGACAGGCGGCTGTTGCTGCCTGGCTCCTTCTGGCCAGTGAACAGGGGGCCCTGGGTCAGTCCGGGTGGAGCTGCAGGTGTGTTTTTTTGGGAAGAGGTGAACCCCTCACTACTGGCACTGATGACCCCTACGCTGCACATGTTTGAATGACTTAATGGGAGGTGACCGCCTCCCCAGCCACCCACCTGCTCAGGAGCTGGCAACTCTGCGAGAATCAGGGCTCCTGGCCCCGGCCCCTCCCCACCCTGGATCTGGGGGCACCGGGTCGTGCATTTGGCACAGGTGCCCATTGGTATCCACGGACTTCCTGGGTATGGGACTGACATCTGCCTTGCGGGAGCCCGAGATACTAAAAACACGGAGGGGGCCCTTTGGGCCCCTGCACGTGTCAGGGCCACGTTCACTGGCCAGAGTGGCTGTCCATGTGCCCATTTGTCCCAGAAGAGCCTGGGGCTCTTTGCCTGGTCTCTTGCTGGCTTCTGGCCCAACACCCACCTTGGGATCCAGCTTGTCCATCCGGCCAGCAGCCCGGTTCAGTCCATCTTGGGGGGGTGGAAGGTGGATGGGGGTGGTGGGATTCAGGGTGCCCTGAGGGAGGAGAGAAGGAGGTCCTGGGACTGCTGCCCCAATTAAGGGGGGCAACCTTCCACAGGATGCTGGTTACAGGGCTGCCTCCTGGCCCCTGCCCTTCCCACTCTGCCCTTCGGGTGCTGGGGACTCTGCCTACTACATGTAGCCTAATTCCTTCTGGGCTCCAGGTCCAGTTTCCTAAGGGGGTCTCCATCTCCTCTGCCGGCAGAAGCCCAGAAAAACATCAGATGCATCCACTTAAAGCCAGGAGACAGGGTGTTTGGAGCAGCCAGTGTCCACTGCTACAGAGCTCCCTTGGCCTCTGGACCCCTCCCTGGCCACCTCCTCTCTTCAGGGGCCACCCCCATTTCTGTTTCATCCTGATCTGTGCCCTACCAACCGAGGACCTTGCTTCTCCTGCCCCCCTCCCCCGCAGAGCCCCTCCCAAGCCCTTCCGAATGGACTCACCATTAGACCGGAGAGGGGTCTGTGGGGTCCTCAGCCACACTGCTTCTCCGGGGCCGGCGGCGTCTCCTGGGACCCAAACACCTGGCTCCTGGGGGGAGCTGCGCCCTGTGCTGGCAGCGGGAGAGGCACAGCCAGTGATTGGCATGTCCCACCCCCTGGCACGCCAGCCTGGGGTGGGGGGGAGGGAGGAAGGGAAAGAGAGGGAGGGAGGAAAGGGAGGAAAGCAAGGGAGGGGGAGCTGGAGGGACGCCTCAGGCAGCATCTGGGGTTGGACTAGGTCCTGGAGCCTGTCCCCCTCCTCCGCCAGGGCACCCACTTTGGGCCCCCGAGAGGGAGGAGGCAGGACATGAGGAAGGCAAGCCCAGCAAGGCTAAAAGTCCAGGACAGAGAGAAGGCGGATACAGGGAGACAAACACCCACACCCACTGCACACAGACTCAGCGGCACACACACACACCCGCACAAAGGCACACTCTGTTTCCCCAGGCTCCTTCCCCCTCCCACCTGAGAGCCCCCAACCCGTGCACCATGCCCCTCGACATGCATGCCCCAGCATTCACATGCCTGCTTCCCCGGCACACATGCCTGCCCCCCTGCACATGCCCACGCGCCCACCCACCCACCCAGCCACACACCCTGCTCTTCCTCCCCGCTGCGAGGGAGCTAGATTCCTTCTGTTTGGAAATGACACATTGGGCCTCACGTGAGAGGCTCCAAGTTGGAATAGACCCAGAGGGCTGGCGCAGCCGCCCGGGGGCTGAGGGGACTTGCCGCGTGCTGGGCTGTGTGCTCCAGCGTCGGGCCATGCTTGTGTAGCCCAGGTGTGAGGGCACAGGGGTGACTCTTTTTTGTGGGGATCAGTGTGTGTGGGGGGCTGCTGTGTGCTTGCTCCACGTGCTGCTGAGTGCCCGGCGTGTGTGTCCCTAGGCGCTCATGTCACCATGCAGCCCGTGTAAATGCGGGCGTGACCCGGTCGATCAGGAGCAGGATGCACCAGCGTGTCTGTATTCCGTGTGTCTCGGAGTGTTGCCCGACTGTGGAACTCGGTAATTCCGACAAGCGAGGCAGCCTCTACCTTCCCTGCCTGCTCCACCCCCAGCTTCCCCTTGTAAGACAGACAGACAGACAGGCAGACAGACAGCTCTCCTCCCAGCTTGTCAAACTCTGTCTCCCCTGACTCCCACTCAGGGCTCACAGGTGCGTACCTGGGAAATGTGGAGCCGCTCATCCCCGCCTCCCTCAGTCCCACCGCAGGGCCAGCACCCCTCCCTCCAGGCCCGTGTGGATTTCTGTGTTGAGTTTCCTCAGAGATAGAACCCCAGGGGGGCCCTTTGCCATAGAGACCTGGGTCCTGCACCGCCCTTGCCTGGCCCCAGAGACCTCCTGGGGAGCTGACCACAGAGAGAGTTGGGGAGGCTGCAGGGACTGTTTGCTGGGGCTGCCGTGTTCTTTGCCCATGGGGTGGGAGGTGGGAAGGACCGAAATCATTATCCCCATTATGTAGATAAGAAATGAGGAAGCTGAAGAGAAGTATTAATAAGTGGTGGGCAACTGTTTGGACTCAGGTCGTGGGGGGTTCTGCAGCCCCCCTTTCTCGCCAAGCACCCCTTCCCAATGCTCATGGTGGAGAGTAACCTGGGGTTTCCTTACCCAGGCGCCCAGTTGCCTGGGGAGCCGGGTAGAGCAGAAACTGGAGTCCCTGGGGCTTGGCCAGCAGCCACCAGGTGCTAGTAATGGGTACATGAGGCAGGTGTGTGTGTTGGGGCGGGGGGGGCATCTACACTTTTGAGAAGCTGGGGCTCCAGCCAGCGTCCAGTGCGCCTCCTTTCTGAAGCTGGGCAGATACTGTGGCTTGAACAGGAATGTGAACCGTTCCCGCCCGCTACCCTCAGCCGGTCACTCAGCCGGTCGGGGTTGAGTCAGAACTCAACCTGTCCCTGCCGGTGGGCTGCCCCCTGCCGGGCGGTCCCGGGTTTGCAGCTGCTGCCTGTGCGCGCGGTGGGGCTGCGTGTACTTGTGCGCGTACACGTGGCTGATCGTGGGGGTGTCAGGCCTCCAAGCTCGACATCCATTTCCGAGTCTGAATCAGACTCCCTTCTAACCCCCTCCCCCAATCTCCTTCGTCTCCCTTTTCTCTTCTCCCACCGCCTCTGCACACGTCCCTTTAGAAATAAAAACACTTATTTTGTGGGCGGGAGGGGAGGGTGTCCAGCTTTCCCCTGCCTCCTCCCGAGTGCCCCTCTCTGTCCCACGCTGCTTTTTTCAGTCTGTGAAGCCGCGGAGGCAGGGGGATAACGCCCCCCAACCCCCTGTTACTGTATAACTCTTCTTGCTTCCCGCCTAGACTTGGCTAGGTCCCCCATACCAGACGAGGAAACTGAGGCAGGAGGCGAGAAGGGAGGTAGGGCAGGGAGAAGCGCTCCCGCCCGGCTCGCTCACCACCCCCGCACCCGCGCCCGATTTAGCCGCGGGGAGGCTGGGAACATTGTCTTTATTTTAAGCCGCCGAGTGCTGCACGAACGCGGCTGCTCTCGACAAAGGGCTTCGCTAAGCGGCTGCAGGCGGCGCACGTGGGGGTCCAGCCCCGCCCCCGCGTGACCCCCCAGCCGCCCTGACCCCTCCAAACTTTCCTTTCTCTGTCCAGGTGGGGCAGGGGCTGGGGCGACTGATGGAGATTTCACTCCTCCAGGCCACCAAGGGAACGCGGGGTCGCCCTTCCGCTGGCTCGGCCCCAGTCGCAGCTCCCTGGCCGTGGAGGAGGAGGAGAGAGGCTGCCCGGGTGCGAGTCCCGCTTCACCTGTGCTCTCTCGAACTGCCCGGGGCATGCGGGTGCTCCTCTCCAGGTCTCCGTTTCTAAATCAATGACGTGAGGGTAGAAATAACCTCCCTTGATGGGCTTTTTAAAAAAATAGTAGTTTTGAGGCTTGAACCCAGGGGTGCCCCGACCCTATTTTATTTTAATTAATTTTTGAAACAGAGTTTGGCTAGGTTCCTACGTGCTGGCTTCGAACTTGTGATCTTCCTGTCTCAGCCTCCCAAGTACAGGGATTACAGGCGTGGGCCATTTCCACTGGCCCTTGATGGGGCTATTTGACGAGTAGTTGGGCTTGTGCGGTTAAAAGTGACATATGCCCCTCTGCTACTTTATTAAGTGGTGCCGGTTATCCAACCCAGGGCCTGGAGCATGCCAGACAAGGGTGCTCTACCACCACGCTACATCTCTAGACCATAAAAGCCATTAGTGTATTATTTATTTATTTATTTACTTATATTTATTTATTTATTGTGGTCCTAGGGATTGAACTCGGGCATTCTACCTCCTAGCTACATGCCCAGCCTTATTTTATTTTTATTTTGAAACAGGGTCTTGCTAGGTTGATGAGTCTCACTATTTGCTGAGACTGTCCTCGAACCTATGATTCTCCTATCTCAGCCTCCCAAGTACTGGGATTACAAGCGTGTGCCACCACGTCTGGCTAGTGTTATTTATAAGTATTGAGCACTTTCTACGTGCTAGATGGACGTAAGGTTCTATTATTATCCCCATTTTACAGATGAGTAGATTTACCAGTCGTGCATCCGAAGGGGCTTGGTGGAGGGGGACAGTCGGTGTGCCTGGGCCATCCCGGGTTGGGAACCAAGAGGGAGCGTGCGGGGTGCGGTTCCAGAGACCTGGAGTCTGGGCTGAGGGCCTCCAGGGGTGGGAGAGGAAGGGAATGAGCTCACATTGTGCACGAGCAGACCCTCACCCTCGGCTTGAATCCAGATCAGAAACTCAAACGGAGTGAAACGGGCCATTTCACAGTGCTGCTGCCTTTGCTCTAGGGGAAGGCGGCTGGGATGGGAGCTCCGTCCATCCTTTTAGCCCCACCAGGCCTGTGACGGCTGCTGATTGGTCTTCAGGGTCCCCAGAAGTGGCCCTGGGGGATGGGCTCCCCTTCTCCCCCTGCAATGAGTAGCATCATGAACCGGGCAGGAAGGCGGAGAAACGATATGAGCGAGCCCCTCTTCTCTTCTCCATTGTCGTCCTTCTTGCCTCCCCCAAGAGACCAACCCCCAGCTTTAAAAGGAGAAACTAAACTCCAGGGCGGGGCTGCGGATACAGCTGGCCCAGCAAGAGAGTCCGGAGCCCCACTGCTGAGGGCCAGGGTGGACGCAGCCACAACAAAGTCCTTCTCTTGGGACAGGAAATCGAGGTCTGGTTCCGAGGTTGAGCCCGGGTAGACACAATTCCTCTCCACTACCGGAGGTGTCCCGCCCCACTCTGGGACCCCCGCGGGCAGGGGAGCGACCGGGGAAGCAGCCCCGACCCTCCACCGCCAAGCCTTGAGGCCAGCTCCGGGAGGAAAGGGTTTGGGGCGGCCGGGAAGGAGCGCCCTGCGTCTTCGCGGGGCCGCGTGGATCCTGGCCGAGCGCTCGCTGGTCCCCACAGCTCTGCTGGGCGACGCGCTGAGGGTCGGGGCAGGGTTGGTGCTGGGAACAGGTGACCCCAGGCCGGGCCTCCGGGACAGCCGCTCCCACGGGGCGCACCGCAGCGTCCTGATCCCCGCTTAGGAGAGGCCCCGGAGTCCAGGCCCCTCGCCGCCGCCGCCGCCGCCGCCTTGGAGTTGGGAACACTGGATGCGCGGCCCAGGTCGAGGAGGGAGACACGTTTCCCCGAGCCGGGGAGGCCGGTGCCTCCAGCCCAAATCTCTAAGCAAGAGAAGCAAGTCGACGCCATCCATCGATTGGCGCTCCGTCGACACTGGCCCCCAAGGTTTCCTCCACGGGGTAGACGCGCCCGCCCAGGTCTAGGTCCCGCCGAGATCCGCCTAGGAGGTGCGGGTCTCCTAGACTGGAGGTGCGGGTCTCCAAAGTTTCTCCCTGTCTGCACAGCGGGGTCCTTGGGTCCAGGGACGGGGTGCGGGCGCTGCAGGGCCGATTTAGGGGTCTCCTGCCCTTGGCCCCGCCGGCTTTGCTTCCTTCCCTCGAACCTTCTCCTCGAATCCCACGGACGTCCCGTTCTGGAGTCCCCACCAAACCGGGGACCAAGGCGCGAACCCACGAAGGCGAGGGGTGGGACGGGGTCGGGAGAGCGAGCCTCAGTCTGCTTTCTGTCCTCTCCACCTGTCCGCCAGACCCTCGCCCGGGCGCAGGCGCAGCGGGCACGCCGGTGGGCGGGGGCCGCGTTGACCTTCCCGCCTAAGGCGGCCTGGATCTTGGCTCACCGGCTTCCCGGGATTCCTGGCTTCGGACTCCACGGCCGCCGGTCTCTCTGGTGGTGCCCGTGACCCTCGGCGCGCGTCCTGCCGCGTCCCCTACGACCTGCCCGGCTTGGTGCTCTGATCGGACTGGGCCAGAGGCAGGGGCGCCTAGGGCGGGGCGGGGGTGCACCAAGCCCCAGTTTTCCTTCTTAGGGAGAAAATGGCATACCGTCTTCATGCCATTATAGTGCAGGTCTTTCCTTGGCGGAGCTGAGTAAGGGATGGTTTGGAACTAATGCTCAGAAGAGACTAGGAAGCCGGGCGTGGTGGCGCACGCTTGTAATCCCAGTACTTTGGGAGGCGGAGACCGGAGGATCCAGGTTCGCGGCCAGCCTCAGCTCTCGCTCTGTCTCTCTCTCTCTCTCTCTCTCTCTCTCTCTCTCTACTTAGTGAGGCCCTCCGCAACCTCGTGAAACACGGTTTCAAAATAAAGCATAAAA
>PVJS01037231.1:0-20030 GCA_004027185.1 Glis glis
AAAAAAAAAAAAAAAAAAAAAAAGAAAGAAAGAAATTTGAAGATATTATGTTCAGTGAAATAAGGCAGTCCCAAGACAAATTTCACTTACATGAAGTACATAGAATAATCAAAATCACAGAGACAAAAAGCAGAATGGCAGTTGCTAGGGGATGGGGAAGTTCTTGTTTAAGAGGTACAGAGTTTCAGTTTTACAAGATGAAAAGAGTTACGGAGATAGATGGTAATGATTGTTGTACAACGTTATGAATTTATTTAATACTATGGCATCATCCATTAAAAATGGTTAAGATGGTGAATTTTGTGATGTGTGCATTTTATCACAATAAAAATTTGGGAAATTTTTAAAAGAGAAAAAATAAAATAAAATCACTATAATGACAAATCATTTAGCACTACTATTATGATTTCTCTTCTATTCAGACTGCATTTTAGTTCTCTACACTTCTTCCTCTCTACTTTCTCCATTGAACGTCAGCATTTCTTGTCTTATTACTTAGCTAACTTATCAAAGTCACATCTATTACTCCAAAAGCACTAACAGTGACTCTAAATTGGGCATAATATTTAAATATAAATAAGCACAGTAATTTTTCCCTCCTTCAACATGGTCCTTGAGAACATTTGCCAAGTGACCTCATTCAGTGTTCACTAAGACCAATGTCTCCTACACAGAGTCACATGTCTAAATCATTTGAAGATCTTTGTAAAAATACACATATCTGGAAATCTGCCTTATGGATTATGAATCTAAACAAAGTGTATCCTGGTCATTTTACTTCAAAAGCTCCACAGATAAGGAAGGAATAGAGAGGAGGAGGAAGAGGAGGGAGGAGAGGGAAAGGAGGAAAGAAAAGAAAGAAGGAGGAAGAGAAGAAGAAGAACAACAACAACAACAACTGGGTATTTATCAAATGCCAAGCACTGTACTGAATGTTTAATTATGACTCTGATGATCACCTCAACTTAAAAACTATTTTCTTAACTATCCGTAAGCCCTAAATTACCTTTATAATAAAGATGATTAGAGTCCATGACCAAGCATAACCCTTGTGGTAGGGAACATTGAGTGGGGGTAAAATTTTTCCTTGGTAAAATCATAACTTTTATCCTTTCTTTAAAAAGATCTCAGACACAAAAATAAATCAAGAAAAACTGCTTGCAATAAAATTCTCCTAGCCTTATATATGCACCCAACAAAATTCACCCACATTTTCATTCACCAAATATTTATTGAGTACCTGTTATACACAAGCACACATTCAAAGTTTGAGAATACCTGTGAACAAAACCAAGCCCCTGTCCTCATGGAAACTTGAACAGGGAGTAAATGGCAAAACTCTTCCTCTCTAGTCTTCCCCATGTCGCTTGCCCAAGTCAAAACCCAAAGATCCATGTTTGATTTCTCTCTCACTCAACCTCTATATCTAATCCAACAAGTTTTACTTATTCTGCCTCCAAAATATATCTCCCAAACTATTTTTATTGCTGCCACTCCAGGCTAACAAACCACCATCTCTCACTTGGGGTCTTCAGAGTTCTAAGAAAGCTTTCAGGATAGGTGACATGTGCTCCTACTCAGTGTGTGCATGATGTTTCAAGGAACTTTCTGAATCTTGGTGAAATAAACCAGGCACTCCAGTAGGCACTTGTGCATGTGCTCTCCTCCACCCATCAGCCCACCTAATAGAATGTAGACCTAAGATGCATTGTGTTGTGGTGTCCCATTTTCCTCTATCAGAAAGCAAACAAAATATCAAAACTCAATGTGAAAAGGAAAAACTCATCAGCTAAAATCAACTTACAGTAGCAAATAGGCTGTCAAACTGTAAAGTTCATTTCCTCTTAAAATTTCTTTTCTTAGAAAATATGGTTTGGTGCAAATTCAGATTTCCTCTAAAGAGATTTTTATAGCATCTTATTTGATACTCAAATCCCTTTATACATTTCTGGGTAAAAGCTTCCTCTTCTTTGGATGTTGTCCTTCCTGCTATGTGCTATGATCCTACCAAGATAGCCATGGAAGTCTGCTCCACTCAGCTGTTGTCTGCTCTCCACTGCTAAGTGAGGTCATAAGCCTCTGAGACCAAGTTCTTTGGCTTAGTACAATTCTGGGACCAGGCAAAATTTCATTCCATGAACATCAACAACCACACTCTGTAAAAAGCAATGCTGATCCACACTGCATGACTGCGATGAACTTTCTCAGGGAAAAGAGTCAGATGTTAATAAAATAACCCTTTTTTCTGCCTAAAGTTGCCCACAATTAGTCATGCATGCTGACAAAATGAACTCAAGGTAGACGACCTGATCCACCCAGAAGCTTGTCTTGTACCTCACCCACCATCCTTTACCTGGAAACAAAGTAAAAGCTAAGAGGGAGAGGGAGAAGGAAAGGGAGAGGGAGGGAGGGAAGGAGAGAGGGAGAGAGAGAGAAGAAAGGAAGAGGAGGAGGAGGAGCAGGAGGAGAGAAGAGAGAGATTGAAAGGGGAAATTAAGAGGGAAAGGAACAGAGAAAGGGAAGGGAAAGGTAAGGAGAGGGGAGGGGGAGGGGAAGGCAAAGCAAATATCCATAAAGAGGTCAAAGGCTGAAAACTGAGCAAAGGCCTCTGACACTCATCACTACTTGTCACTACTGTTCTTTGACAAATCAATAGAATGGATAAAGGGAACCAAACCGCTCAGAAAATCTCTCCCCCTCCCCATCAATAACCCAAACACAAAAGACTGACCCACTTGAGCCAGTTTCACCACAGTCATACCAAGATGCTGATGTAAACCCAAGTATTCTACACCTTTGATTAAAACACAGCAGATCTACTTAACTATTCAGCATGATAACTTGCTTGGACAAATATGCACAAGATGTTCCTTAAACCCAGTTGTGGGGTAGTGGATATTGTTGATGCTTTCTCCCATATCATCTCAGCCTCCTGAAGTTCACTCGGAGCTACTGTTCTCATCAAGCCGACAGAGTCCCAGGTCAGGCACCTGTGTCTCCACCTCTCTGCCTGGGAGGCGACAAGGAGGTTCAACCTAGAAATGCATAGAATAGACCCTCAAATCCCCAATCAAAAGGGGACAGAAACCGATAGACAACTGTCTGGCACTGACACAACTCAGGTGTGTCCAGCTTCCCGGGGGGCTCCCAGTGGAAGGAGCCCCTGTTGCCAGGAGCAGTAACAGTTTATGGCATCCCTCATTTCCTTTCTCACCTTTCCTACTTCCTGACTGTCTTGGGTACAGGTTGTGTATAAGAATTTCAAAACAATAACAAAACCAAATTAAAGTTAGTCTGCTTTCTATTACCATCAAGAATTCTGAACAAAGTCAGTGATCAAATGTTCCCCTCTGCTGGAGTAGACTGTTCCCAAAGCCCCCCACTCCATACATCACTGCTCGTAAGATTAGACATGTCCCCGGCAGCCTTGGCTTCAGATGGACTCTAGTCTAATCCAAACTCTTTCATTTACTAATATATAGTTTGTCGACTTGAGTAAATGACTTAACCTCTGCAGGCCTCATTTTTCCCGTGTAAAAAAGAAATGCTAGTACTGTGGTACACAGTGTTGTTCCACTAAATGAGAAGCACACAACTCACCAAAATATTGGGTATGTATGGGCTCAATAAATAGCAGGTTCTGTTACTATCATATGACCTGAGAATTGATTGCACATTAAATCTGCTGCACTAAGTGCCAATCGTTAATGCAAAATTAGTTCCTTTTATCATCCAGAATGAAAATGTGGTTAAGATTAGTGCAAACTATTCATATCCTTCAAAGCATTTAGTGTATTACTAAATGCTATAATCACGATATCTCAGATTTATAACTTTTTCAATATCTATCTGAATCATCTCTGTCTCCATTCCGTTCTTTCTCTTTCATCTTCAACTTTATTGCTTTCCAGTCCCATTGAATCCCTGACGGGGCCACTGAGTCCTACTAAGGGTCCACAGTGGGGGCTTCTCAGCAAAACGGGAGTGGCTCTGGAGTTCCTCATAAACCACTCTGGGGGCTGCATTACCTGTTTGCATTTGAATTTCTCTGGTTTTAAAGATTTTAAATGTCCTTTTGTCTAGCTCTAAATATCTTTAAATATGATAGAATCCTGCATTTTTTTTCATATTCTTCATATCTGATAGGACCTTCTAACCCATAAATATACTGAAATGATATTCAATTAAATTCTAGGTTTTTTTCTTGTGGCCTTATCTGGTGCTGCCATCCAGCTATTGAGGTCATTGCACTGACAAGCACTTCATCAGTGTCTCTGTAAAGCAGCCTGGATACAGGACAGGAATATTCACTCTGGAGTCGAGCCGCGGCTCTGCCAGTCACTACCTGCATCACCTTGGGCGAGTCACTCATGCTTTCTAGGGCTCCATTTCTTTACTATAAGGTGGAAAATAAATAACAGTAGCTCTAAGAGTCTCTGATGGGATTGTTGCAGGGGTCAAATAAGAAAAGTACCTAAAATGCTTCCTCACACATAATGTGTTCAAGAATTTTAATCTATAACTATTACAACTACTACTATTTTTTCAACTTGTAACATAGTTTTTTTAATGCATTTGCTATTTGTCCTCCTTGACAGCAAACTCCTTTATGTCAATTCTCAACTGGTTCATCTCTTTGAAGCCCATGGTGACTTCCAAATACACCCCACACATATATAAGTTGAATCAAGCTCACAGCTCAGTTCTTCAGATCCTAATATACTTGGGTATCTGCAAGTTAAGTAATTTCAGTGCTCTACTTCTGAGGTTATTCTACTCGTGGATTTTACTAACATAACAGATGATAGCCAAAGAAGTTCCTCATGTGGCTCGCTCAGGCCCACAGCCTCGCTGCAGCGTGCCATGGCTGTCCTCCGGTGCCAACATCTGCACTCTGTCAGGTGCATGCTCTCTGCTCTGCGCACTGCCTCTCGATGTGGCGGTACCCAGTGTACTGCCACTGATGCCTTGTGCCAACCTTCCTGGCTGACTGAATTGGGTGTGGGACCCTCTATCAATCTGGACTTGAACCCCATGTTGATATGGATCCTTCTAGAGCCATTGCTCCATTCCTAGAGTTGAATTTGCCTGAATCACAGCAATGGTATATGCCTTTATACTTTATAAAGTGCTTTCGAGAACACTTATTTATTTGATCCTTCAGTGAGACAGATGGAATTCATGTTATTATTCCCAGTATTATGGACTAGGAGAGATTAGAAAAAGTGAGAGGGGTGGTAGCTGTCAGAACTGAGACTAGAACAAGGACTCAGTGTGTGTGTGTGTGTGTGTGTGTGTGTGTGTGTGTATGTGTGTGTGTGTGTGTGTGTGTGTGTTGTTGTTGTTGCTGACACTAGAGAAGAGGAAGTAAAGGCCTGAGACTGTGCCAGATCCAAAAGAAATAAACCGCAGGTGAGCGGCCAACCTCACCTGCAGGTGTGAGGGATGGACCTGGGGGAGGGGGGATACTGGAGACTGAACCCAAGGGCATTCTACCTCTGAGCTACGCCCCCAGCCTTCTTTTATTTTTTGTTTTGAAACAGGGTCTCACTAGGTTGCCGAGGGCCTCACTAAGTTGCTGAGGCTGGCCTGGAACCTATGATCCTCCTGTCTCAGCCTCCCAAGTACTGAGATTATAGACATGCACCACAAGGCCTGGCTAGGGATGGAAAATAAGAAGAGCTTTGAGTATGAACATCTTTTTTTTTTTTTTGAGGTACCGGGGATTGAACCCAGGGGCGTTCTACCTCCGCGCTACACCCCCGGCCCTATTTTTATGCTTTATTTTGAAACTGGGTCTCACGAAGTTGCGGAGGGCCTCACTAGATAGAGAGAGAGAGACAGACAGACAGGGAGAGAGAGAGAGAGAGAGCTGAGGCTGGCCGTGAACCCGGATCCTCCGGTTTCCGCCTCCCAAAGTACTGGGACTACAAGCGTATGCCACCACTCCCGGCCGGCAGCTTCATCTTTAACGCTGGTCTTTGAATAATTCTCAAAGCACTCATTCCATTAAACCTTGATTCTAAAGTAGACATTAGATTTCCTACAGTCTTTCTCAATCAAGATTCCTCTGAAGAATTGGGTCCTACAGAAAATGACTTGAGGGACTATTTTCTCAATTCTTCAGCAAGTGGCACAAAGTTAATAGCATTCTAGATGAACAGATGAGAACTTAATTCGTTATTTACAATGAATGCCTTAGGACATTAGGACTTAGTTCTTTCATTAGACCTTGGTAGAAGGGTATACCTCAGGGGGAGAGTGTGTGTATAGCATGTGCAAGGTCCCAGGTTCAATTCCCAACACCAAAAAAAAATGAAAGAAAGAAAGGAAAAACCTACTGTGTGGAACAACAAACTCTATCTGAAATAAATGTTTCTTTTTAAGAACTAGAAAAAGCCAGGCATGGTGGTGCATGCCTGCAATCTCAGTACTTGGGAGGCTGAAACAGGAAGATCACAGGTTCAAAGACAGCTTCAGCAGCTTAGCAAGACCTTCAACAACTTAGTGAAACCCTAATTCAAAATAAAAAAATAAAATAGGGCTGGGGATGTGGCTTAGAGATAGAACACCCCTGGGTTCAATTTCCAGTACCAAAAAAAAGAACTAAAACAAAATATCAGAGTTGAATCAAGGAATTCTCTAAGGAGTAGGTAACCCAGGGCCAGTTAAAGCTCCTTGTCCAGCAGCTTTAACTTTTTAGGTATCAATCTTAATAAGGGCAATGCCTTAAGGTTCAATCCTATATGTATCCATTGGCAAAAGGAAATGTCTACTAATATTCTCACACTATATGCCTGTTGAAGCCACTGCTTTATTGGATGGGGACTGAGGGACAGAGTGTGAACAGATTGGCACCCTCCAGCCCTCCTGGGTGGGAGCCCATCTCCAAGGAAGGTCCTCCAGGCAGTGGCCGGCCAGAGCTTCTCCATGTATAAACAAGGGCGCCTTCAGGCATCAAGACAGCCGATCAACTTTGGAAGCAGCTGAGTGGGGCCAGGAGTGTTTCTGCAAGGTACTTTCAGAGATTTGTGGATGATGTTTTCAGAGGCTGGAAAATTGATCCCATCGCCTCCAGGAGGGAAACGATGACTTACAAGCCCTTTTTTGAGTATAGATTGGTGAGCCAGGGCCATCTGGCAGCAAAAACAAACCCACCAGGCCTTTTCTGAACTGACAAACCACCTTCCAGCCAAGGAAACAAGTCTGTCTTTGCCAGTGATACATCTCTTAGTTAAAATAGGAAGCAAAAGGAAATACAACCTGCCAGGTTCAAGAGAACAAATTCAGGGGAATTTGGCCTCCCATTTATTTCCCTCCATAACCTCTTTAAATACTTAAAACACGTACTTTGGGAGTACGTTAAGGAAGGAAATGCCCTCTCAGAGAAGGAAAAATTGTGAATTTCAAACAGAAACAGAAAGGCCTAAGGAAACAGACCCCTAAGGAAATACAATAGAATATTATTTGAATAAATTGCCTTAATCAAGATTAATTATGTTTATTAACAAGAAGAAGTGTTATAAAAGTCAAGTTAGCAGTGGTCTGTGTCCAATTAGGGCAGATGACCCTAAAAGATGGAAGCAGGAGTCAAAATGGAAACAGCCCTCCAGGTAAGGAGGAAGAAAGTGCTCTAGAGGAGATTTCAGTGCAGTGAAGTGGGATTAAACACAGCTTCACAGGAGACAAAGTCTCAATTTTGTTCTCCTTTTTTAAAAATAAATTAAAATGTGTTTGAAAGAGAGAAGTTAGCGTGGAAGCTCATGCTTGTGATCCAGTACTTGGGAGGCTGAGACAGGAGGATCTCAGGTTCGAGGCCAGCCTCAGCAACTTCGCTAGACCCTGTTTCAAAAATAAATAAATAAAAAGGGCTGGGGGTGTAGCTCAGAGGTAGCATGCCCGTGGGTTCAATCCCCAGTACAAGAAAGGGAAGGAAGGAAGGAAGGAAGGAAGGAAGGAAGGAAGAAAGGATAGTATGGAATTTTACATTTAATACTACCTGATCCATTGATGAAAGTAATAATAGCTAACACTTCATCTCTACCAGGTGCTATAGGAAATGCATTGTGAATTCTCTCCTGTAGTCCACACTGTAGCCCTGAAAGGGGTGTGTGTGTGTGTTACCTCCAAGCTACATCCCCAGGCATTTTATTTTGTGGTCCTGGGGATTGAACCCAGGGGCATTCTACCTCCAACCTACACCCCCAACCTTTTTATTTTTTGTTTTGAAACAGAATCTCTCTAGGTTGCTAAGACTCTCACTACTTGCTGAGACTGTCCTTGAACCTCCAATCCTTCTGTCTCAGCCTCCCAAGTCCGTGGATGACAGGTGTGCACCACCACACCTGCCTAGAAAACTGTTATTATTTTTTACCAATTTAATTGGCCCCCCTTTTTTTTGCGGTACCGGGGATTGAACCCAGGGGCGTTCTACCTCCGCGCTACACCCCCGGCCCTATTTTTTTATACTTTATTTTGAAACTGGGTCTCACGAAGTTGCAGAGGGCTTCACTAAGTAGAGAGAGAGAGAGAGAGAGAGCTGAGGCTGGCCACGAACCCGGATCCTCCAGTCTCCACCTCCCAAAGTACTGGGATTACAAGCGTGTGCCACCACGCCCAGCTTAATTGGCCCCTTTTCTGTTATTTGAAATGATCCCATTTAGGGATCTATAAGGAGTAAATGAGTTACTATGGGTAAGAATGTTCTTAGTACTTTCCAGGCTCATCTGAGCGTCGTCTGTCAACCCCATACGGGAAGGATGTCTGACTGTCTCAATGTCCTCAGCTACGCAGCCCACTTGGGAAGCTCTTCTTCAACACACAGTTCATAAATTATGACAAATGTACTCAAATGTAATTATGGAAATGGAAGACCTTACCCAGTTTTAGACATTGTTGCTTAAGATCTAGACAATATTATTAAGCATTCTCTAGGATCCTGTATCATTTCTCTCTCACCAAAGTCCTCTATCTAGACAAGAAAACAATTGAATCAACTCCAAGACCAGAGTTCAGTAACTGCAAGTGCCCATTCTGAAACTGAATTGTCATGGAATTCCTTACTTCCTCTTCCATCACCTAGAAAAGAGGGTTTTTTACATTCATCGTTTAGCATCTCTGCCATTAATTTAAAAAGAAGCTAAGAATGCAAAAAGGGTGGCTAATATTTTCACTAATTAGGGAAATGCACACTTTTATTCTCAACTATAATCATGAGGAAGCTTGAACTGAAATCTCCTTACTTTAGTAGAATCACCACTACCATTCATTAAAATACAATATTCTTTGCCAGGAACACTCTCTGCCCTGCATTGCCTGGCTCACCGGAGTTTCCAACTCTGGGAGGTGCTCCCTGAACAGCAAAATTCTCCTCTCCCTCCCCACAGCCACCTGGCTGATCTCTTACCTGTGATGACCTTCACCATGGGCTGTGCACTCCTTAAGCACAGTGAGTGTTTTTACCTAAGAGTATGTTGAACTAACCAAATCCAAATATCTTCTGAATTTTCTTAATGTCGTTTTAAAAACTCACAGGTTCTTGAAGGGAGGAAATTCTGAGTCCTACAGGAAGCAGCAGAGAAGGGAAGTAGGCCCTCGCGTTGTCTACTTCCCACTCATGACTTCAAGCCTGAGACCAGGATGGTGGCTGAGCTTATTATACCTTGGAGGAAGCCAAAGGGCAAGCCTACTAAGAGAACCAACCACAGGTGCCGAAGCTTCACAAAATTCAAAAACTGGATTCATTTTCCTTGAACAAGTCTCTTAGAAGGGGCTGAAATACTGGCTGAAATTCTGAGGGAGGGAGTTCCTAGAAAACCTGCAAACCCTCATCTGGCAAGAGAACCTTGTTTGGTTTTTGTTTGTTTTGTTGTTGTTTGTGTTTTTGTTTGTTTTTGGATTTTTTGCCGTACTTCAGAAAATACAACGTCCAACAAGTGCTGCAAATAAATCATCCCAGGAGGCAGGTGACCCTGGCTGCCTGGAAGGAAGAGCTGTGCTGTCCCTGAGGTGGCCACTAACCACATGTGGCTGCAGGCACCACAAGTACTGAGTGTAAGATACACACCTGATCTTGAAGATGATACCAAGAAGCCTAGAGTCTCTAATTAACAATTTTTATATTGATTAGATGTTGAAATGATATTTTTGACATATTGCATCAAATAAAATATATCATTAAACTTAACTTCACCTATTTCTTCTTGTGTTTTTAAATGTGACTATATGAACCTGTCTTATACAAAATGATATTCATATCTCACATTATTTTGCTGTCAAATAGCTTCAACCAGCACTGAAAAATAAGCACAGAGAGGTTTTATAAGTTCATAAAGCTTCACAGTAAATTTTGAACCCAGCTAGTAAGAATTCAAAGGCCATGCTTTAGCCACTGGCCTATGTGATTAAATATACATCTAAGTCAGGTATAGTGGTGCACACCTGTAATCCCAGTACTTAGGAGGCTGAGAAAGGAGAATTGCAGGTTCGAGACCAGCCTCAGCCAGTTAGCAAGACCCTCAAAAACTTAGTGAAACCCTGTTTCAAAATAATAAGGGGGGGGGGGGCTGGGGATATAGCTCAATGGTAGAATGCCCCCAGGGTTCAATCTCCAGTACCAAAAAATAAATAAATGAATACACAGCTGAAGCACTTAGCACAGTGGCGGGCACATGGCAAATATTCAAAACAATGTTAGTTATTTGTGGTACAATTTTATTTTTTCTATCATTGTCCTTTTATAATGCATTCAATAAGTTGGGTTCTTCCCATGCTAAAGCCTCAGACATCCTCATATTTTTTCTGAATACCTTTAGGTAAATGCAAAGTCCAATGTGTGTAATTTTGTATTTCTATCCTGAGACCTAAACCATCAGCTTTTATCATATGAGGTGTGATAGTTAATCTAATTTGTCAACTTGACCGGCTCATGACACACCCAAGATCATGTGACTTTGGGTGTGTAACAGCAGATTAAACAGAAAGTCCTGCCCTAAATGTAGGCAGCAGGGTTCTGATAGGTGCAGGACTTAGATAAAAGAAGGAGAAAGCCGCGTAGAGGGATGCGCGACTCTTTCCGAAGAAAACGCATCTGCTCTCGTCTGAGATTGTCAGCCTCCAACTTCGCCGTTTCTCTGAAGAGCTTCTGGATCTTCTGCTCTCGTCTGAGATCGGCGGCCTCCAGCCCTTCGAACTGAAACTTCACCATCGTTTCTCCGAAGAGCTCTTAGACCGCTCAACTAGCTACTGGTTCCTCTGACTCTCCACGTGCAATCGGAACTCGGGACTACATTGTAAGCTGATCCGATAAATCCCTTTTTCCATATACTCATTCTGTGAATTCTATTAGTCTAGTGAACCCTGACCAATACATGAGGTTAAACCCTAAAGAACTATTTTCACTACAGTAACATCAGTTAAAAGTTTACTTCCTTTAATACTGCAAATTAAGTGAGAATTTAAAGTCCTCTCCTACCCCATTCACAATTAGATCACTCTCATAAACACTGGGCCATTCCTGGAATGCTCATGACTTACAAGGCTGAAGCGTCACTGTCTTCATGAGGACCATTTCACCAGCAATTTATGAGGAGGAAGGATATGTTTATTCCGGTCAGGTTTCACCCATCCATTTAAAACTTTCTAATTTCGCTTCTTGGTAATTGTTCCCCCAGCATTTCCTGTAACCGTGCCTTATTTGATTCCTTCACCCCAGAGTGTTATTTTTATTGCAGTGTAAAACAGAAAACATTTTTGAATTATAATTGGAAGTCCTGACTGGTTTCCCATTTGATGCTGAATAATTTAATCCTGGTTAATGAGGCGTGTGGAACCCCCGATCTGCCCTGTGGAAAGGCTTGCCCTGCTTCTGGAATACGGCTGGTTGTCAGGAGCCATGTGCAGTGATAATGAGCACATCTTTGCCTCTCTTGCCCTCACGAGGAAAACTGAAGATTTCTAAAGTGGTATTTGGATGAGCTATGATGCTTTTGCAATGTTTGAAATTATAAAACAGAACATCCTGAAAGCAGTTGGAGCATCGATCTTGCCCAACTCTCCGTTCAAAGGGAATGTGGATGCCTCCAGACTCCTTCATTCCCTTGGAAGCAGAAAGATAACCTTAAGTCACTTTTCACATTTAAGAAAAATGAGCAAGCCAGGCATGTAATTCCAGTACCTGAGAGGCTGAGACAGGAAGTTGAAGTTTTGAGGCCAGCCTCAGCAACTAAACAAGACCCTGTTTCAAAATTAAAAATAAAAAGGGCTAGAGGTAGAATGCCCCTGGGTTCAATCCCCGGTACCAGTACCAAAAAGAAAAAAGAAAAATAGACAATTACCTTTGCTGTGTAACCTTCCCAAACCTGAGTTTATTCTCCCAAAGATTTAAACAGAATTACATGTAAAGATGTGTGTCTGTGCTAATTAGCAGTTCCTACTTCAGTTTGAGAATGTAAGCTATAAAAAGACAAAGGAGACCAATCGGACCAAAGAGTTTCTGGAATCACATCTATTCTTAAATATATTCTCAACCAAATCTGATGGCACCGCAAGTACCTTCTGCTTATATTCGTTTTTATGAAACATTGGCTTTATATCACCAACCATTTTCATCTTTTAGAAAGCTTCATCTGTTCCTAAAATGAAAAAGAAAGCTGTCAACATAATTTTAATTCTTTTCCTGACATATCTTTTTATGTTTCTATATTTGCATTTTTTCTTTTTCTTTATTATTTGGTCTATTATATGAAAGAATCTCCTTTCAAGTACTGGAAAGAGAAAATTCAAGAGGACATCCAATCGAATCAGTTTTATTTTTAAGGTTGAAATGTATCCAAGGAATCAGATTTATGGAGCTGAAAAGGAGCTTTAAGATCCTTCGGCATCTGAGAGAACATATTGGAAGTCCTGTTCTGACCGCGTTCCCAAGAGGACTTTGGTTTGGCTGCTCTGCAAAGCCAGCACAGGCTTTTTAAAGCCTACTTCCTACAGCAGGTATCGTCCTTGACCACAGCCCAGGCAATTTTGCACCTATCACATTACAATCCTGCAATCTTGACTATTTACACCAAACCGTGCCCCTTGCACACAGGTAGGTTGGACCGATAGCTTCCTTTCTTAGCATAGGGAACTGAAGTCCAAAGAGACCAATAATCTTCCTGTGACCCATTTCTGGTTAGTGGCAGTACCAAGGGCTAGAACCAGAGAGTGTCTACCTCCAAACCACGGTTCTCTCCACCATGCAGTATCCTTAGCCACATGTAAGGGACAGAAAGTGCCACTGAATTGTTACGATCCATGTCAGCACTGTTTCTCATATTGAGGACCCTGACCCACTCCTATACACAGAGAAATTGCCAGATGGACAGGTAAATCAAAACTGGAAATTTTAGAGACTATTAAAGGTCAGAGTTTTCTTAATGTAAGCTCTAGTGGATTGATGCACATTTACTAAAACTTCCTCCAGTCTTTGGCTAATAGTTATTGCTTACTGAGCAATTCATACATGCCATCAGCATACAAAGTATTTTATACTTACACATTTCATATCACTTCCTTTAATCCTCACTCTCCTATGGAATAAGTTTTGGTGTAGAGACCAATAAATTTCAGCCAGTAAGTGACCACAGCAGAACTTTATTTGAAAATGGAGTCCACTATGCTACTACCACCAGCAAGTAGTTCCTCCTTCATATAGTTAAATCAAGAAAAATTTACTGACAATAATTCCTGCCCTACTTGTGCCTTTTATCCTAGCCTATCCTTGATCAAACAAAGAAAATACGTTACTAGCATTCTCCCAAAGCTTAAAAATTTTATCTTAAAACAAGGTTACAATTTTTCTAAAAACCCCTCAACAAAAGGACTGATGGTACATCCCCAGGGTTGAACCTTTTAGGATTCAAGCCTAATTTCATTTACACTGATTCTTATTATGTTTTCAATAAAACCGAGAGTAACTGCTCACCACCCTCCAGACTATATCCTTTTCTATGCCGTTCCCTTCTTCACTTACTTTTCTCCCATGTTAACTCCAAAGCCTTGAGGTTTTATTCAAGGGCCCATTTCCAATCATGCAAACATATCTACTCGTCTATGCAAAAGCTTTCCCTCGGGCTTTCTGACAGTCCTAGGGGAGTCCACTGCCAGATCCTAAGACACCATGTATTTTCTTTCTTAAGATGATCCTCCTGAGAACAAATGCACTCAGGGCAACTTGCTGGTTCTCTGTTCCCCCCTCCCTGTTCACAATAACTCTTTTCCTATGAAACTTAAGCAGACTATTTAATGAAAGAAAGGCAGACCTCATCCACACTGGGTCCCACAGGGTCACCACCCTGCAATGCAGAAACTTCAGGGGCAACAAAGGGACACTTCACCATTGATGTTAGCCTTGCTGGTAAGAAAGTGACTCTCTCTCTTTTTTTTTTTTTTTTTTTTTTTTTTTGCGGTACTGGGGATTGAACCCAGGGGCGTTCTACCTCGGCGCTACACCCCCAGCCCTATTTTTTTATCCTTTATTTTGAAACCGGGTCTCACGAAGTTTCAGAGGGCCTCACTAAGTAGAGAGAGAGAGAGAAAGGGAGAGAGAGAGAGAAAGCTGAGGCTGGCCGCAAACCCAGATCCTCCGGTCTCCGCCTCCCAAAGTACTGGGATTACAAGCGTGCGCCACCACGCCCAGCCGAAAGTGACTCTCTAACTGGATTATATGTCCTTTTATAAGTCAGGTGGTTTCAAATTTATTGCTTTCTAATCTAGTTAAATAAAGACTGAGTCATACAATTCACTGATAAAATTTTTTTAAAAAACTTTTTGCTGGTCACGGTGGCACACACCTATAATCCCAGTACTTGGGAGGCTGAGACAGGAGGATCACAGGTTCACAGCCAGCCTCAGCAACTTAGCAAGACCCTGCTTCAAAATAAAAAGGTAAAAAGGTGTAGTACAGAGGTAGAATGCCCCTGGATTCAACATCCAGTACCAAAGAAAAAGAAAACTCTTTTCCTGCTCTAATGAAAGATCACTGGGTAATTTGGGGGCATCTAACTTGAGTGGAGACCAAAAAATTAACTGGCACTGAAATAATAAAACATTTCATTAATTTATTCTAGACAAGGATATGGCTCAATGGTAGTGTGCTTGTCCAGCATGCATGAGGCCCTGGGTTTGACCTACAGTACTGTTAAAAAAAAAAAAAAAAAATATATATATATATATATATATATATAAATATATTTATATATATAAATGTATATACACACATACATATATGTACATATATATCCAACTACGGATAATAAGGACTAATTTTTAAATGTCTATCACATGAAGACATATGTTTCAAATTAATTTTATTTTTTATGTTTAATCATTACCCCAACCTGTAATAATAATCTATATTAAAAAAAAAGTTAACATTTGAAGCTTGGGGTGAAGAAATATATGAAGTAAAATTCAACCTCAATGTAAATTGCTGTGGCATTTAAACTTTTAAATGTGCCAAAATAAAATAACTTAAGAGCAGTGTAGTCATTTTATTTTAAAATGTCCATATTCAAATATGCGGTAAGTCACATTGCTATGAACTAAATATTTGTGTCACCCCAGAATTCATATGCAGGTGGAGGCTTTGGGAAGTAAGCAGGTTTAGATGAGGTTATGTGGGTGGAACCCATGATAGAATTAGTATCCTTATAAGATAAGGAGGAGACCAGAGCCCTCTCTCTACCATGTGAGGATTCAGGAAGAAGGCAGCCATCTGCAAACCAAGAAAGGAGCCCTCACCAGACACAGGATCTTTCAGCACCTTGATCTTGGACTTCCCAAACTCCACAACTGTGAGAAACAAGTATTTCCTATTTAAGCCATTCAGTCTATGGCATTTTGGTATAGCAACCATACTAAGACATACATTATTTGCATCTACTTAAACTTATGTTGAAAAATTCATAAGTTAACTTAAAAATGTAGGAAAAAATCTTTAGAGGTACACAAGGAAAAAAATGAAGACAAAGTCTATGAACCAATGCCAAAGCTCTTTTTATCCCTCTTAGTATTATTCCTATAGCCTAGATTAAATTATCTGTAGCAGAAATGTCCTAAAAGTTCATAATATCTTGATTAAATTTAGCCCCATGTTGCATGTAGGAGAATGACTTTATGATTCCTATATCTTTTTTACTCCTGTTTCAACATCCCAGACTTGCATTTTATAAACGATAGTTCTAATTCCTCAATGGTCCACAACACAAGTCCTTTTCTGCCATATATATGTGTAGCCAGCATGGAAGTGTGATATTACTTGTCATATTAAGATAAAATTAGCATTGAACCCATAGGGAGCAGACCACTCACTCTGGTCCTCTCCCCGTGCACTACTAATGAACGCCTGAAAGGAGGGTGGCTTGGAGTGACGGGACATCTCTTAATAGCTTTCCTTCGCTCTTTCTCATTTTTGGTCAAACCAGTATGTCTACAAACCTTTAGTCCAGTTACATCCCTCTATAAACAAGGAAGAAGGGGGAAAGGAAAATAATGTTAGTTTCCTCCATCTGATTTACAAAATCAATAACTTAATATTTTTTTAAATGGGGATCAAGGAGTCTAGTCATGGTTTTAGACTCTAAAAACAAGATTAGCTGGGCATGGTAGCGCACACTTGTAATCCCAGTAGTTGGGAGGCTGAGACAGGAGGACTGCAGGTTCACGGCCAGCCTCAGTTACTTAGTGAGGCCCTCTGCAACTTAGTGAGACCCTGTTTCAAAATAAAGAATTAAAAAATAGGGCTGGGGGTGTAACTCGGAGATAGAATGCCCCTGGGTTCAATCCCCAGTACCGCAAAAAAAAAAACAAGATTAGACCTTGACAGACCAAAGGTCAAGGTTGCCATCCATCCATCTGAGGAAATTGACAGTGACTGTATCCTGGCAGTTTGTTAAGAATGGGCCTGTTGACTGTTGAAGAGGACCTAGAGAAATACTTTAAGTCTGGACCGTAGATATTTTTCTCAAAACTCTCTTTCTCTCTCTCTCTCTCTCTCTCTCTCTCTCTCTCTCCTCTCTCTCTCTCTCTGCCACCTGAAGCCTCTGAGAGTTGGTAGAACTCATGTAATCAACACAGTCTCCTAATGTCCTGTCTGATATATGGTGTTTCTCTTTACTCGCCAGAATAGCATAGACCACAGTCTGCATAGAGGATGCCCTTGGTTACCCCAATACCCAGTTCTTTGGCCAATGCTCCCACTCAGGTTAGGGTATATCTAATAAAAGAGCCATTTAAAGCAAACTTCTCCTAAAGATACTGATGGCAGACACTCATTGAGCATGTGGGGGCCTCTAGGTTTAAGAGCTACAGTGGAAAATGTGGAAGGAGGAGGAGAAAGAAGAGAAGAGAGAAGAAGAAATGTCCCCAACCTTAAAGAGCATACCATCTAGCTGGGAAAGTGAGGTAATAGTAATGTTACCTTGTAATGTTACAGCACAGTAATGTTCAACCTAAAGATACTGTTCAATGCTTGGTCATGACTTAAAAGCAAATAATAGTCTATACACCCAGCAGGGAATGACAACTAGCAAATCTCTTAATTAGAATACTCCTTAACCTCCTAGAGTCGATTCTCATTTTTTCACACAACCAAGAATTCTTGCTACTTGCTAAATACAAAAATATCCATGAACAAATGTGAATGAATTCCCAGCAACATGTTTGCATTTCACCATCTACCAATTCACCACAGGGACTCAGGTCATGCTGTGATTTCTACAAATAAGGTATAGGTTGGAAGGAAGCTAGCATTTTCCTTTCAGATAAATGTATAATTAAAACCCTGATTCATGGATTTGCTAATTGAACTTCCTGCTGTGGACTTGGGACATATTTGGCAGGAAGAATAAGGAACTGTTCCAGAGAGCTCAAATTACCTTATTTTTTTAAGTACTTCAATATGCCTGTCTTTGAAGAGTGATTAGAAATGAAAGAATGTGAGTGGGAGTCAATTCAAAAAGGAGGAAAATGGTTCTAGAAATGTGATAGGTGGCTCTCAAATGAGAGGCTATGAGAAGGCGAGTTCATGCACTGCGATGGGACACTCTGCTCTCGGAAACCAAGAAGTCATTCAGCAGCAAGGAGATTGTTCCTTTCCATCATGGCATAGACAGTAATGTCAGCCCTCGGCCACCTCCAGCTGTGTGTGCTCTCGCTGAGATGCCAGGCATTATGTCGACAGCCCACATCCTGCTAAGCAATGGGGTTTGCGAATGAGAGAGAATGTTCTTGGCCCCAGAGCAGCCCCACTCTGACAGGCCACCCCCTATCCATCCTTCTCAGATCTGCACCAACATCGTGAGTATCTGGTTGTCCATTTTCTTCCTCTCTGTGCCAAACTCTGAACTTCAGTTAGCTGGCTAGGTCCTTCTTGGTGACTTCATTTCTATAAACCCTACCTCTAGTATATACTAAATAGTAAATATTTGTTAAATTTATAAATAATTAGACCCACTTCCATTGCTTTTCTATCTTGGTTTTCTGAGATTTCAGCACAGCACTGTCAAAGCTATTTCCCCATTCCACACCCCCTGGATCTAGTACCCTGTCTACTAAGCTCTCAATGCCTACCTGGAACTAGACCAGATTTGCTGCCCATTTGGTCTTGACTCTGGTGGGTGGTACCTTCTTTGGAATTCTCCTTTTATGACCTCTCACTAATGCGTTTATTCTCCACCTTGAAATGCAATTACCCCCTTCAATTCCAGCATTTCACAGCCAGCATCATCTAAAGTCTAACATGTTATTCCAAAAGTCTGTTCTGATCTATGGAATACTAATTCTGTGGAATGTTAATAGATGTTACAAGAAAAAATGTGAGCAAGTAATGTGGGGGAAGACTGTGTATTATTTGTCCATCCTCAAGATTAACATCATTGAGAAATTCTGGGGAGAGGGGGTCAGGGTAAGGGATGGTAAAACTTTGTCTGTCTACACAGGATTTCTAAACATTTCAACATGGGGCCCTTTGCCCTGTGATGTCTATTAGCATCCCATATAGCTGTATTCCCTACAACACACTTTGGAGTGGTCACCAGAATACTGATCACTGTGGAAGTGAAGAAGGAATCTGTAAACAAGGGGAATCCACATGGCCTTAGAGCCAGGGCATGCACCTGCACCACCACTGAATTCCAGGAGCCCAAGCACCTCACGAGGGCCCGCGTGTGATCCTTAGCATAGTGCCTCAGTGCCTGTGCACCCTCAGGCACTACCACCTGATACCCAGAGCTCGCACCCCCCAGGGCCTGTGCGAGAATCGCAGCACAGCACATCAGAGCCCAAGCAACCTCCAGCGACACCCCCAAGACCCGGAGCACATGTGCGCCTGCGCCTCGGAGACCGGGTATCTTCCAGCACCGTCACCCACGCCTCGGAGCCCACATCCAACACCTCACCTTGAAGTGCACCTCACATGCCAACACCCGAGCTCCGGACCCTGTGTGCCCCCCCCACATACACACACTGTGCCCCGGTCAACAAGACGAGAGGGAACCACAACCTGCAGCGTACTAACCCAGTTGGGTCTACAGGGACCAACAAGAGGTCCTATACATAGAAAGGAAGATGATGCGGAGGCAACAGAAATACAAAATTGAAAATATCGAAAACACGAGAATGAGGAACAGTCAAGACACAAGAAATACTCACAATGCATCAAGTGAGTTTACTGATACTGACCTATAGGAAATGCAAGACGGAAAATTCAGAATTTTGATCTTCAGAATGATGAAAGGCCTCAAAGAAAGTGTAGAGGAGATGAAGGAAGAAGTTGAGGCTCTAAGAAAGAATCAGAAAGAAACACTGAACGAAATGAAAGAGGCAATAAACGAATTAAAGACTGCAATAGAAACCAACTCTAGTAGGCTTGACCACATGGAAAACAGGGTATCACTCCTGGAAGACAGTTCATTCAAAACTGAAAACACAGTCAACGATATACAGAAGATATTACAACAACACACCCTGGCCATCCAAGAAATACAAGACAA
>PVJS01037232.1:0-20033 GCA_004027185.1 Glis glis
TCTCTCTCTCTACTTAGTGAGGCCCTCCGCAACTTCGTGAGACCCGGTTTCAAAATAAAGTATAAAAAAAAAATAGTGCCGGGGGTGTAGTGTGGAGTTAGAACGCCCCTAGGTTCAATCCCCGGTACCGCAAAAAAAAAAAAAAATAGGGCTGGGGGTGCAGCTTGGAGATAGAATGCCTCTGGGTTCAAGCCCCAGTACCACACACACACACACACACAAAAAGTTTATTTGTAAGCCAAGGACAGATAGAAAATAGAAAGACAGAATAGCTCCTGCACAGGGCAGGTGCTTTTGAAAAGGAGTAGTCCCACAGAGAATTATTTTAAGGCATCCACTTTTATTTTTTTTATTTTGTGTGTACAAGGGATTGAGCCCAGAGGCGTTCTGCCTCCAAGCTACACCCTCAGCCCATGATTTTCCTTTCTTTCTTTCTTTCTTTCTTTTTTTTTTTTTTTTTTTTGGTGGCACTGGGGATTGAACCCAGGGGCATTCTGACTCTGAGATATACCCCTTGCCCTATTTTATTTTTTTATTTTGAAACAGAGTCTTGCTAAGTTACAGTGAGCCTCACTGAGTTGCTGAGGCTGGCCACGAACCTGCGATCCTCTCGTCTCAGCCTCCCAAATACTGGGATTCTAGGACTGATAATCCTATAAAGCCCCAGCTCACCCCCAGCCCTTTTTATTTTTTATTTTGAAACAGGGAGCTACTAAATTACTGACAGCCTCGCTAAGTTGCTGGGGCTAGCCTTAAACCTGTGATCATCTTGTCTCAGCCTCCCAAGTATTGGGATTATAGGCATGCGCCACCATGTCCAGTCCATTTTTAGTTTTTTTTTTTGTTTTTTGCAGTACCGGGGATTGAACCCAAGGGCATTCTACCTCCGTGCTACACCCCCAGCCCTATTTTTTTATACTTTATTTTGAAACCGGGTCTCACGAAGTTGCGGAGGCCTCACTAAGTAGAGAGAAAGAGAGGGAAAGAGAGAGAGACAGGGAGAGAGAGAGAGAGAGAGAGAGAGAGCTGAGGCTGGCCGCGAACCCGGATCCTCCGGTCTCCGCCTCCCAAAGTACTGGGATTACAAGCGTGCGCCACCACGCCCGGCCCAGTTTTACTTTTTAAAATAATGTATCTCCCTAATTTTTAACTGAGTATTCCTTTCGCTTGTCATTTGGAAGAAAGACTGGCATTTCAAAGCCACCACTGCATCGAGACATGAAGAGAGGAAAAGGACTCTGGTGGCTTCATAGTTACGTGGTGGGACTTTTTCTGTAGTAACATTGCTTCCAGGGCCCTCTGTGTTCGGGCTGTTTCTCTCGTTGAAGTCAAGTATAAAATCCATGAATAGTGGAGCACTTTTTTTGTAGTTCAGGTTCCTACAAGTACAAGTATCCGCATAATCTCCTGTTACTCCTTATTAATTAGAACACAACAGAGGCACGACCGACAGTGCTGTTACTTCAAGCGATTCTAGAAGTGACTGGGGTGCTGGGATAAGGAAAGAGAAGATGCTAGAGAAACGGCATCTGATAAATAGCCACTTAGGAAACAGACAGTGACTTTTTAGATTCCTCTTGTATTAAAATACTCCAACAGCCTACTCTAGGCCAGCTGTCACACACCAAGGGTGCCCAAGACCATCTCGGGCTTTCGATTCACTCGAAGATGAGGAGACTCAGGAAAAGCTTTTACTCTCACAGCGTGGTGGACTACCGTGAGACATTCAGGTTAAAATCCGCAGAGGGAAAGACCCAGAAACACCAGGCAGGAGCTTCCAGGCCCCTCCCAGGGGTGCTGTGCGGGACACACTTAAGCTCCCAGCAGTGACGAGGGACTGCACACACGAGCGTTTCAGCTGTAGAAGCTCCAGAGTCTTGGTGGGCAGAGCTCTGCTGGGGTCCGCTCCATGGCAGGCAAGACCCACAGGACCACCCTAGCTGCTCCGGAAGCCTCCATGAGCATGAAACAGCTTCTCGCCCTCAGCCGCATTGTTGGGATCAACCTATCTGGTCCAGTTTGGCCCAATTCCTCAGATACATAAACAGGCAGAATATTCCAGAGCCTCAGAGGTTATATCCCAGGAGCCAGCCAAGGTCCCACCCTGTAAACATTTCTTACCATGGAACGCTCAGGGTTTCAGTAACCCAGGCTGCTGCGTTGGTCCTTTATCACCCACGGTCACAAATATTACTTCATGTAATTTTAGAAAAGATCCGGTGATAGAATCTCGGTGCCCCCATGTTACTGGTGAGGAGTCCATGGGCAAAGACCTCGTTCAGGTCAATCCCGGGGCGCCATCCACAGGGCCCCACCCCACACCTGCCACAGCGAGTGTCTCTGACCTGTGCTTTTCTTCCCCAACTACCTGATAAGTCTCCAAAGTCACACATCACGTGCATTTCTTCCTCCTCTTTATCCTCAGGCCCAAGGCAGTGCCTGGCTTACTAGTAGTCCCTGGAGACATATGCCATCAATTTATATGACAGGCCATGGCATGATGGTTCAAACTCATGCTCTCGTCTTTTGCATCTTATAATTTCCCTTGTCTCACAGTATCAAAAATCAGCAGAAAAACCAAATAAAAAAAACC
Source organism: Glis glis (assembly GCA_004027185.1). NCBI lineage: Eukaryota > Metazoa > Chordata > Mammalia > Rodentia > Gliridae > Glis > Glis glis. The sequence goes on from PVJS01037232.1 coordinate 2,594, forward strand.
CATCCAAACAAACAAAACTCAAAACCAGTGTTGGTCCTGTTCACCTCTTAGAATCTTTACGAGACTTGATACTGTGGCTCAGAGCTGAAAGGAACCTTCAAGATTATATTCTTCGACATTTCGTTTTAGATAGGAAAACACATTAATTTTGCACTAATACCTTGTCAAGTACAAAGAGAGATAATATTTGCAATTGTCTTTAAATGTCAAGTGAATTCTAGTTTGGAGTCAGGACAAACATACCTCATCCATATTTTCACTGTTTTGCAAAATAATTGCAATTGTTGAATGTCATCCTGGTGGCCAGGGAGTTAGGATATTTGAGAGTAACAAGCATTTCTGTCTTAGCTCCTACAAAGTTAGAAAAGGATTCTTTCGGTTCTCTGCACACACCCACACCCCACCTTTTTTGTCATTATTGTTGTTCTATTTCATCCTTTCTAATCTTCAGGTCCATATATTACAGTTTTTAAGAAGCTGCACAAACGTGGCTTCTCATCTGTCCTCATCTGAGCCCCCGGTGACATGATGAGCATATGAACCCCCTGGGACATTTTCAACATGGAGATTGTGATTCAGTCCTATGAACAAGCTCCCGGTCCGCTGGGCTTAGACCGCAGTTTGAGGAGCAAGTCAGAAGCCATCTAAATGTCTCCATCTTTCTCCCTGTCATTTCTTCTAGTATTGGCTTGTTACCACCAAACTGTTTATACAGATAAGAAGCCAGGCGTGGTAACATATGCCTGTAATCCCAGTACTTGAGAGGCTGAGACAGGAGGATTGCAGGTTGGAAAACAGCCTCCACAATTTAGTGGAGGCTGTCTTCAGCAACTTGGTGAGACTGTTTCAAAATAAAACGTAGTGAGACCCTGTTTCAAAATAAAAAATAAAATAGGGCTGGGGGTAGAGCTCAGAGCAGAGGTAGAATGCCCCTGGGTTCAATCCCTAGTACCACAAAACAAAAACAATAATGGAGGTAAGAAAGTCTCATCTCTGCCCCCTACCAGCCCCAGAGAACACATTTTAAGCATCAACCAAAGAAATCTAAAATTTCTCCTTTCAGCATGATTAACAAAAGTCACAAACATGACCCGGTCCTGACTTCCAGCTTGGCTTAGATAGGAAGGTCAAAGAAACAGCACCTTCTACTCAAAGTATCTTTCATTTTTTACACTAATATTTTTTTTTTTTTGCGGTACCGGGGATTGAACACAGGGGCGTTCTACCTCCGCGCTACGCCCCCGGCCCTATTTTTTATACTTTATTTTGAGACCGGGTCTCACGAAGTTGCGGAGGGCCTCACTAAGGAGAGAGAGGGAGAGAGAGAGAGCTGAGGTTGGCCGCGAACCCGGATCTTCCGGTCTCTGCCTCCCAAAGTACTGGGATTACAAGTGTGCACCACCACGCCAGGCAACGCTAATATTTTTAAAATTCCTTGTTTCTTGATCAAAAGGTGAATTTATAGTAGTTATTTCAGAGACGGGAAAACCTTTCTATAAGCATTCAAAATTCCCCACTGGGCAGAGCTAAGTCCCAGGAAGTGGACAAGTGTTGGAATTTTACATCTCAGTGACTGAGTATGAAATAACAATTGTGTCTCATTATCTCGTTTCCGGAGGGTAAGAGGCAGTGTTTCTCAGAAGATGGTGCACTAAACTTGCCCTCAAACGAGAGACTCAGGACTTACCAATGGCTTTGCCACTGCTGTGGGGTTTCCTTACTTCCCTGAATCAACAAAGAAAGCTCGTTTGTTTCACTTTGCAAAAACTTGATTTTTCCCCCAGACTTTCCATTTCACGCTGTGTGGATTTTATTGAGATCACTTTCACAGAAGCCAAGCGCTGGCTCCCCAGGGCTCTGAGGGATGACAGTCACAGCCTCTGCAATGTCTGTAGCCTCCTGAGAACTTCCTTTCCTACTACCGAAAACTCCCTGGAGAATCATAGAGAACAATCCCAAATCTTGGAGAAATAGTTTGGTCTCTTGAACATTTTGAGGTTGTAACCTGCAAATCTTTTGATGGCGTTGTGTGAAAACCAACAGTACAGCCACAGCAGTCCAGTTATAAAATCCAGTATCTGAGTATTAATATCATATTGATGTTAGGTGGGTCTTTCCAAAAAGCCTTCAATTAGGCCTAAAGGATGGCCTAAAAATATTAATTTGAATATTTCTCATTTTAGAAATAGCCTTTGTTAATAAAGCTTACCTGTAATCCTACTAACAACATGTCAGTGAGTTTTTCCAATAAAAGTTATGTTTTAAAAAGGTAATTATAATTAAATAATTGAAAAAGAACTTATATCCTGATTGTTTCCCTTTTGAATGTGCATAGTAATAATTTTAGTTCTCAGAAATGACATAGCAATAACTACATAATAGTCTTTCCAAAATACTACATCGTAATAGCATAACAGTCTGTATCATAATAGCAGATAAAAATATAATTAATCCAGCCATTTCTCTGTGGAAGATATTTAATTAGTTCCATATTTCCCTTATGTTTAGTTCCAAAATTTTTTATGAAAATCGCAATGGCCAACATTTTGAGCACATACTATGCACTAAGCAACACTGTAATTATTTTGTGTACCAACTTTTTATATATATATATGCATATATAAATTTTTTATCTTTATATGCTTTTATTGGTACATTATAGTTTCACATAATGTAAATCATGCTGACAGTGACATCCATGCACACAGAACTTGGTGCTCCCCCCGGCTCCCTCCCCATGTCCCCCTTCCCTGTAGAGGGTACTGAGATTGACATTGGCATTTTTCACATATGTGTACCAACTCTTTTAACCATCATGAAGATTATGAAACAGTCCTATTATTCCTATTTTAGAGATGCAGAAAGAAGGTGTAGGCAGGTTGAACAACTTGCCCAAGTTCATACTGCTTGTAATTGGCAGAGACAATGTGTTCTCGTACTCAAATAGAGTCTCCTTTACGCCATGTTGTTCCCAAGATATATTTAAGAATTAGTTAAAGCCAGGCACAGTGGCATACACTTGTAATCCCAGTACTTGGGAGGCTGAGACAGGAGGATCACAAGTTCAAGGCCAGCCTCAGCAACTTAATGAGACCCTCATCAACTTAGTGAAACCCTGTTTCAAACTATTTTAAAAAATTAAAAATAAGCCTGGGGTTGTTGCTTGGAGACAGAATGTCCCTGAACATCCAATCCTGCAAAGAAAAAAAATTTTAATGAATTAGTCAGTTAAATAAAAGATTCAGCCTATGTATGCAAAGTCATAAATTTAAAAATATATATATATATAATCTGAAAAAATATATATAATCTCTTCTTGGTTCCAATGAGTTTTAAAATTGCAGATTTTTCTTAAGTCCTTTACATTTCAAGAACTGTCAATTGATGGTGTTATTATACCACCAACAAATGTCCATCAAAAAAACAACCATGGGCTTGTATTGTCTTAATGGTAAGAGACACACTGCAATGACCCAAGTCACTTGTATCTGTTCCTTTACGCTGTGGCGAATGCTTCATCTTTAAAAATTCATGTACTCCTGAGTTTTGCCCTCAGCTCCCTTCTCTTGTACCATTGCAAGATGCATTTGTTGGGTGGTTTGGTCAGGATGAATCTGCCTCCTACCCTCTACATAAGCAAGGAGGAGGTGTCTAGAGGGCTAGGGCATCTTATACATGGAGAACTGTTACGCACTTGAACACATGGAGACCCATCTCTTTCCCTATCTCTGTTCTCACAGAATGTGTGACACAGGAGAAGGACTATTCACTTTTCAAACAAGGGAAGGAGAAATGATCTATCAGAAGGTCCATTCTGCGACACTGGCCATAGCTGAGCAACATGAAAGATTAATGCTAGAAATGGAGCAGAAGGCCCGGGTAAGGCTCCTTCCTTGGTAACCTAACAGCTTGGAAATGACTGTCCCTGAGGTCTGATGTGCATCGTGTTTATGTGGGTCCATCCATAGAGTGCCTCGGTTTCCACCCCTGCCCTGTCCCAGGGGCTCGCCCTCGTTACTAAACCTGTGAAGTCTGGCCGTTCATCTTCCTGATACCCCACTCTGTGTATCACAGTAGTTATTTACAGCCCTACACTCCCATTTATGCACCTATGTATGACGCGTTGTCTTGGTACCCAAAGAGGGGTGGAGAGTCTAGAGAATGAAATAAGAGCCACGCTCTCTGCATATCTCTATATACAGCTGCACCACAAGATTCTAATGTGGGCCCAAAATAACCCAGAAAATTAAAATACTACCAGAGAGGTTTTCACTTTTCATCTTTATCTTCACCCTAGATGCTCTGAAACTTTTAGCCTTTACTATCTATATTTCAGAGCCAATAATAAAATGTTTGCAGAAGGAACTTACACTATTTACCAATAGAATGATTTGTCTAGCCTCCTGTTCTGGAGCTCTACTACAGTTTCAGGATCAATAAGAAATTATTCAGTAAAGAATCTGAAGTAGGAAAATTTACAACCAGCTATAAAAAAACTTTATAAACTTTATTGCTTTGAAATGCAAACAATAGAACGGTTGTTGAGTATAACCTTAAGAGTTGAAGATTCTTTCTGTGGGTGTCATAGAGATGCGTGGGACTTCATCTCTGAGAGGACAGGTATGATTTGAAAAACATATTCACCCTCTTTGGGACACATCAATAAGTCTATTCCAGTTTAACATGATGAAGTTTTTATCTAGTATTACATTATTTTTAATTTTTAAAACTCTACTTAGTAGCCAGGCGTGGTAGCGCATGCTTGTAATCCCAGTACTTGGGAGGCTAAGACAGGAGGAACACAGGTTCGAGACCAGCCAGGGCAACTTAGAAAGACCCTGTTTAAACATAAAAAATAAAATCAGGCCAGGGGTGTATCTCAGAGGGAGAATGACCCTGAATTAAATCCCCAGTACCACACACACAAAAAAAATCTACATAGTATTTTAAAGTATAGAAGAAAACTCTCTGTTCTAGGAAAAGAAAACAAAGACGTCCTTTAACAAATTATCTTAACGCTGTTCTCACTGTGTATTCTGAAAGTATTTCTAATTTCCCCAATACTACATATGTATTTTTATCCCCTCATCTGGGACATGATTAGAAGGGGGGCAAGGTTAAATGGAGGCCATTTTTCCCTTAGCTTGAGTGTTACTGAGTTTACTAATAAGTGACTGCGGGGTCGATTGAAGAATTATCAAGTAAGGGTTATCTAGAAATATTTGGGTTCAATTTAAACCCTTGGAACAGTTGTCTAATTAATAGGACACTTTTCTGGTGGAACAAATCATGGGAAAAATATAAATGCCAAATTTCAAATGATTTGAGAGCCTTGCACATTCATTATCAGCCCATATTCGCACAAGAATTAGCGATTGTAATGTCATTGGGTCTTTAGTTAACAGTTAAAGTTCATTATGTATAGTTTCCTAAGCAGAGTGATTTAAAATTGTTTTTTTTTTTTTTTTTTACATGAAGGAAACATCAAGGTGCTTTCGTGCAAACACAATTGTCTGAAATCAAGAAAAGCACCCAGTTTGGGTCCTGGACCCACTTTCCAGCACCATCACTCACTGGCTGTGTAGAATGGGCAAGGTCTTAGACTCTGAGACTCTGAGTGTCCTGTTTCATTTTTCTTTGTTACGCGGGGATGTAACGGTTCCACGCATTTGGTTGCTCCGAGGTTTCTGTGCACTAGTCCACGTAGAGTGCTAAGAATTGGACCAGGCACATACACAGCCCCATGAAAATGCTCATTCTTATCATAGTGGCATGGGAATGATTTGGAATAATTATAAGATTTGCAATACTTGTGAAGACAGTAAATTGTTATACCCAGCTGTGGTGACATTTTTTTCGTCCATACTCTATGTCTAACTATGTTGTACCAAAATAAGTTGGAAAGCAAAATTTAATTCACACTAGCTATTGCTGCTGTGTGTTTATCCTGACCTGAGCCACTGAGAATCTCATCTTGGAAGTGGAGTCAAGCAATTGCTCTTAAGGGCTGAGAAAGGCCAGGTCCACTCACTAGGAACTCAGGCAGTCTAAAACTGGGGGGTGCTCCCGGGACGGGGACCAACATTCGGAAATGGAAGGGAAAATGCAGAAGATGTCCCAAAAGAAGACTCAGTGAGGCTCGACAAAGAAACCACGTGTTCCTAGAAATCACACACTCAGAGACTCCGTCACTTGGTGTGCCCATGTAAATGCAGCATTTGGTTTAATTTCAAAAACAATTTCGCAGGTTTATGAAGGTTAATGCTAGTAAAACTTACTTCACATCTAGTCCATTCTTTGGAGAAGCTGAACTAATGCTTTTCTGAGGGCAGTCTCCCTCAATTTGATAACTGCCCAAATCCACAAATTCTAGGACCATAAGCATAGGTTTCCAGGTCTCCAGGACACAGTTGTTTCTTTTATGAGATATCTTCTACATGCACAAAACTCTTAAAAACAAAGTTCCAAGTATGAAAAAGTATTTAAATACCCTTGTCTAACTCTTGCTATTTAAAATGAAATGAAGGCCTGTGCTATCAACTAAGTGATAGTATAGTTTGAAAGTTGGAATGGAACCAAAAAACCTATCTGAGATGTATTGCATTCCATTTATCATACATAGACTGCAGAATAAGAAGGTGAAACTTTTAATTGACTTCCCAGTTTTAAAACCAGGCTATGTAGGATTCATATTGATCAGATAGAAAAATGCTAATATATTTTACTATGATTTAAAAGATTTTACAAGATTAAATTGCAAAGATCTATGTGAGCATTGAGTGCCCCCAAACATGGCTTCACAGGCAACTGAAGCATTTACTTTCATTCTTTTAAAGAGAAATAATTAGAATTGTTAATGGACTTTTAGAGAAACAAACTTTAATGAGAAATGGTGTTTTGACAACCATATCTCACCTCAAGAAAAGAATTCAACATGATCTTCTGATGTCACATGATTATAAAGCCTTGTTTCCCCCCTTGTTAATAACGTGCTTTCTTGGATATCACATCAATAAACATAATTAAGTATATCTCAAAATCTAAATCAGACCACACTTCTATTCTTGTTTAAAGAGTCTGATATCAAAGATCTTTTCCCAGCATTGTGAATAAAAAGTGTAATTTCCACTATAAACAGTACTGAACAAAAAAATCTACTAAGTTGATAAGGCAATTAAAAGTGTGTATTTTGATTTCCTTCACTGAGAAAGATAATGAAAAAAATTAATATTAACTGGTTCAGTTGAAGCATTTTTAAGTACAGGTTGGCTACCTATTAACAATGCACAAATCTGTAATACACTGATTTGCTGTTCAGTGACCTGCACAGTGGCACGGGGGATACAAGACGAGAGCAAGAAAATTCCTTCTCTCAAAGTAGCCAACAATTCTGTGGTATCAAATATCTTGTACTGTGTGGAGCAAGATTTTCTCATGTTCTTTGTAGTAGAAAAGGGTTAAGCAATCTTAAGTAGTCTATATTGTCTTCCCTTTTTTTAAATGCCAAACTGTTTGTTTTAAAAAAGATTTTTGTTTTAAGGGTACCTGGGAGTATTACTCCAAGGCAATAAATTTTAACCTGGAACTATAGCTGAGAGATTATGAATATTCAAATCATGGAAGAAATTATTAAAGCTAGATTATGTAAACAGAATGACACTTCTCGAATTTGTTTCCATTCCACAGAGATCATTCTTGTTCTTAGAACCACCAAAATTCTTCAGATTCTATGGCCAAAAAAATACTCAGCTGCACATATTTACTCTTTATTTAGGAAAGCTTTGGCTTCCTTTGTGATACAAGCCATTCATCAGAAACTCTATCACAAGGTGTCTGTGTGATTCAGCCTGCTGAAGTTGGGTAGAAGCTGAAGTCATCATAAACAATAAGGTTTCAAATGCCCCCAAATAATTTAATTTTGGATATTCATGGATCTGCTACACACACACACACACACACACACACACACACACACACACACACACAATTAATATGAAAGAAACTTCCTTTTTAAAATTTTCTTTTTAAGCTTTACAGGGGTTATAACATGCCCCGAGTTAGAAAGCAACTGAGAAGACATAAATGAAAGAAAAAGAAAGCCAGATTTTTCCTGATATCTTATCAAAAATAAGGAATTAAAATTAAGGGGAAATTTTCATTAGTAATTTCTAAATGTCTAACACTACAAGTAACATAAAAGCATATTCATAGATAAATTGCCTCATGCAAAAATAATTACAGATTTAGAAAAAAAAACACAACATTTAAGATGCTCCTATATTCCTGAAACTCCTGGCTCTTGGTCACCAGAAATTCTCTGCAAACAATTGAAGGACATATAGCATCAGTGCCATTGAAATGCCAGGAAGATAGCGAGGCTGCACTTAGTGGCTTAAAACTCCATCAGCAGGACTTGCTAACAGGGCCGCTGTCCAGAGCTGCTGAACCTATGGATGTCCTAAGCACTGGTGGATAGAAAAGCCACATCAAAGTCTCACAAAAAACTCTGTTCTTGAAAAAAAATGCATATTTTCTGTCTCTATTACTTGCTACTTGACACACTATATTTCTTATTATTAGAAATAGAAGGGATAAAAGCAACTGAAGTTCATATATTTAATAAAATAAAAATAGAAAGCTTACAGTTTCAACAACCCTGAACATTTTGAGCAATAATTACCTTAAGCTAAATTGCATCCCTTTATAATGTAATGTTAAAATACATTTCCGACAAAGCGGCAGCACATTTTTACTCTACATACCACTCTGCTGGCTTATAGAAATGTGTCCAAGGACACCCGCATCCCAGAGGAAGAGAGGCGAGGAAAGGTGTGGAGGAAGAGAAGGACAGAAAGAACCAGGGAGCTCATGTCCTGTCGTTTAAATAATGACTGGAAGCCGGGCGTGGTGGCACACACCTGTAATCCCAGTACTGGGGAGGCTGAGACCAGAGGATTGCAGGTTTTCTGGCCAGCCTCAGCAACTTAAGCCCTCCACAGCTTAGCAAGATTCTGTTGTAAAATAAAATAAGGGTAGGGGTGTAGCTCAGAGGCAAAACACCCCTGGGTTCAATCCCTAGTACCAATAAATACATACATACATACATACATCATACATGCATACATACATACATACATACATACTAGGAATAAATGAATCTTCCTTTCTCCAGTTATTGTTACCTTAAAACTTACCCAACTATTGATTATTTCCAGCCTACGAAATAACGTTTCATCTGAATAGTAGTATGAACTGGAAATGCTGCCATATGGCATTAACTCCTACACATGCTTTCTTTTTCACATTTTAACATCTTTTAAGTCAAATGTGAGCCACTGTTTAATAAGCAGTAGTATTCTTTATAGTGCTACATAAAATAATGTTTTGTCTTACAGTGGATGGCATCCTAGAGTCCATCAAATACAGGAATAACAGGAATATTTTTATAACCAGAGATTATATACTCATTTTTACTTTTTCTTTATTTCTTTCCCTTTTTTTTGGTACTGGGGATTTAACCCAGGGGCATTCCACCTCCAAGCTACACCCCCAGCCCTTTTTTATTTTTTATTGTGAAACAGGGCCTTACTAAGTTACCGAAGCCTCCTGCTTCAACCTCCCCAAGTACTAGAGGATTACATGTGTTCACCACCACACCCAGCTTCGTTTATACATTTTGAAGGAATTAAAAGGGTTTCCAGGTGAATTCTATCCTCAGTACTTTGGCTCACATTTCAGCATTCCATTAAAATACTCTTTGTAGCCACATTTTATAGGAATCTCTTTTAGCCATGAAAAATAATACTTAGTTGTCTACACTAAAAATAAGAAGAAATCCAAAAGCACTGTGATTTTCTGATGAAAATCACCCAGAAGTTTATAACAGTCTTTGCAGTTTCCTTTCTGGGTGTATTCATAGCTGTTCAGGAAATTCTTGGAAAATGTTAAGTGTGTGATGTGCAATAGCAAGTGTCCTAGAATTAAATAATCAGTACAAATAAATTATTCAAAGTTCCACTCAAGATTCTATTGCTTGATATTTTCTACTATAATTATCAAGCGAGAGCCTTCATGATTACTGACCATAACTGATCCCCTGCCGGTGCGTACCGTTCACATACTTGTGAAATTTTCTTTTACTGATAGACACTGATTGTGATGAGCCAACACAAGCTCCGGTTGAGCAAATTGTAATGGCCCATATTGAAAGTGGACCTTGAGCCTAAACCAGTGAATTCACTTACTGTTGTTCAGTGTTAGAACACTAAGGAAAATTTAGTCTCTAACAAAATACACAAACATACACATATTCCTGCATGAATGGACAATATAATGGAAATGTTGAGAGACAGTACATGATTTTGCTGGTCAGTGGTGTTGTAACACAGTGTAAGAGTAAAAATTAATTTAGATCCTGTCCTTTTTTTCTTACAATTTGTTGTAACCAGGTGTGGTGGCGCACATTTGTAATCCCAGTACTTGGGAGACTGAGATGGGAGGATCGCAGGTTCTCAGCCAGCTTCAACTACTTAGTGAGGCCCTTCACAACTTAGTGAGACCCTGTTTCAACAATAAAAATAAAAAATAAAAAATAAAAAATAAAAAATAGGGTTGGGGTGTGGCCCAGAGGTAGAATACCCCTGGGTTTAATCCCCAGTAACCACAAAAAAAAAAAAAGAAAAATTGTGGATACTGTAGGTCTCACCTCAGGGAATGCAGTGTGTGTGTGTGTGTGTGTGTGTGTGTGTGTGTGTGTGTTTATGTGTGTGCAATTAGAGCTGTTACTTTATTTTTTATACTTTGGTGCATCATAGTATCACATCATGATGTAGTTCATAGTGATAGTGGCATACATGCACACAGCACTTGGTGGGCTTTCCCCTGGCTCCCTCCCCACTCCCCCATACAGGGTCTTGAGATTGGCATTGATAATTTCACATATGTATATACTATCAATGGACGTGTTTCCTTCATTAATTTTCACCCCCCCACACACTCCACTGAAGTTTCTCCTCCATTATCTGAAGTCCCTCTGGTATCCCGATTACTCCCTAGCTTCTGCATATGAGAGAAAACATATGACCCTTCGCTTTCTGTGACTGGCTAATCTCACTTAGCATAATGTTCTCCAGCTCCATCCATTTTCCTGAAACTGTAATAATTTTGTTCTTCTTTATTGCTGAGTAGAATTCCATTGTGTGATTTCCCATTATTTTGTAAGCTATTCATCTGTTGATGAACACCTAGGTTGATTCCATAATTTGGCTATTGTGAATTGTGCTGCTATAAACATGGATATGCATATGTTACTATAATATTCTGATTTCAGTCCTTTTGGAAAGATACCCAGGAGTGGTATAGCTAGATCATATGGTGGATCCATTCCCAATTTTCTGAGGAATCTCCACACTGTGTTACTTTATAAGAAAAAAAATGATGACCTTACATAAAAGAGTACAGATTCCATGGTAAAAATATAATTTTGTTTCTTTGTTATTTATATTGACGGAATTAAGCAATAATAAGGGAGCATGTCAGAATGCTTTCCTTAATTGAAAACAACAGATTTCAAACGTTAATCAAAATGACGCAGCATGCAGACATATCATTATGACAGATACACATGAAACCCAGTGGATCATTCTGTTTTTCTTTGGGACAGTGCTTTAGCATGAAAGACAATTAGGCCACTAGGGGTCAATGTGATATCTTAAAAACTCGATGTGAGAATTTTGAGAAGGGATGACTACGGCTACTTTCAGTGAATGGAAGCACCCCTGTCGGTTCCTGGACTGTGCTCCCTGGAAGCACTGGCAGGAGAGGGCAGCTGCGTAACGTAGCGGTCAAGTAGATGGACCCCAGAGGGAGACTCGGCCAGGAGCTGTTCAACCTCGAGCAAGTCACTCGCACTCTCTGTGCTTCGGTCACCTCTTCTTAAAGGAGGACGAGTGGCACACAATGACAGTGTCTACTTCAGAATGTTAGAATAGCACCTGGACTTACATAAAAGCTTGGTAATTATTAACTCACTCATAAAATGGCTGGCAAAAAGTTAACTTTATTTTTAAATGGGAAAAAATATTTTAATCATGAAAATTTCATCCTAGCTGTGTAAATGTTGGAAATTAATTATAGAAACTTAACTATAACTCTCTATACATTTAAATTTTAGAAAGAGGACATTTTTATATAAAATAACTATGAAATGTAAGGTTTAATATGTGTCCATCATGTTCCTTATATTCAAAGAGTAGCTCTGTAAGCTCACCTATTTATTGATAGATGATAAAATATATATATAAATAGTTAAAACTATTACTGATTACAACTAAGAATGGTGTTATAAGTATTTATGGATATGTTTATAATAATTTCTGGTGTTATTATAAAGCTCATCTTTTTTCCCCACTACCTGAAAATATTTTGATTTAAAGTATACAATAACAAGACAGGCGTGGGGGTTGCACACCTGTAATCCCAGTACTTGGGAGACTGAGGCAGGAGGATTGCTGATTTGAGGACAGCCTCAACAATTTAGGGAGACTCTCAAGAACCTAGCAAGACCCTGTTTGAAAACAAAAAATAAAAAGGGCTGGGGGTGTAGCTCAGAAGTATAATACCCCTGGGTTCATTCCCAGTATCCCCCTACACACACAAAAGTATACAATAACAACATGCATTTTATTTCATGTTCAATGAAAATAATATTTTGTGGCATTCAGTGGTATGACATCTAGCAATTTCCACTAAATGACAGTGTGAACCCCATTTTATTTGCCATCCTGGGACAGATACAGCAAAAGGTCTTCTCGTTCCTTTCCATTTATCTTGGATAAAATGGAAGATTAAGTGAGAGGTGTCCCCTATTGAGAATTAAGCCAAGTCTAGGAGAAACCAGTCGCCCATAAACCTTCAAACTTCAGAGAACCGTTTTAACAAATCCACCCAGTACCGAGGGTGGGGACTGAAGCTCTCTGGGGTCTCTATCCTCATGTAGTTTTCGAGTTCCATGAACTGGTTTCCAAGAACAAATGAAACTCAGTGTTCTCAGCGGGGAGCGCACAAGTGTGCATTTCCTGATTAGGTCGCGCGACAGCTTTTTACAACCGACACACATTTCGCAAGTCACATTGGACCGTTTCCTGGACACCGGTTCCTTGGCAAGAAATTATTTCCAGCTTATTTCCTAACCCAATCCCACTTGTCTCAATCACACCAGGGGACATGTTGACGTGCGCACACTTCTTAAGGAAGCATTCCTTAACTCCCTTCTGCATACAGAGGAGGCTGTGGCCATCCTCTCCCAGATTGTATTATGTGCCTGTGCTTGCGTGCACACACATATGCACATGCGTGCACACACATGAACACACACTCTCACCCTGCCACAGCACTGCTTGTCTGTTGCCACCTGACCACTTTGCTCATGTTGTCCTCATATTCATTTCTCTTGGCTTTGGTGTTTCTCTTTACTTCTTAGGCTTAAATCCAAATATTTGTCTCTGCCTTCATTGTTATTCCTCTGTGTGTATGTGTGTGTGTGTGTGTGTGTGTGTGTGTGTGTGTGTGTGTACTGGGGATGGAACCCAGGGGTATTCTACTTCTGTGCTACACCCCCAGCCCTACTTTTTTTTATTTTGAAACGAGTTCTTACTAAGTTGCTGAGGGCCTCTCTAAGTTGCTGAAGCTGGCCTTGAACCTGCGATCCTCCTGTCTCAGCCTCCCAAGTACTGGGATTATAGGCGTGCACCACCATGCCGGGCTCTGGTAGTTCAATTTGGACAGATCTCTGTCTCTTGACCACACATACATGCAGAACCTCTGCGCCACCTCCCCCGTGCAGTCATGGCAATAACAGTGCAGCGATCCTTACCAAGTATATGGTTTTCACTCTAAAAGCTCTTTTTATAAAATGTGTATGACAGCACTCTACGTAGATTGCATTAGCTCCAATTTAGAGATGAGGAAAAAATGGAATCTTAAAACAACCGTTTAAGTCCCTTGCCTGAGATCATGTACCTACGCAGGCATGGGGCCGTATTTTACGACAGGTCAGTTACCAGCAAAGCCCAGGTTTTAGCAGCTCTACGACTCTGCAGCACAGGCCACAATGTCCTGGTTTTCGCATGGGAAAGAGGCTCATACATTTCTGTCCCAGTCCTGTGGAATTTACTCAGTTGATGTAATTTCATTTTGCCTCTCCTGAAGAAGAGGGATCCAGTAATTTACAGTGAGTGGTGGTGAGGAGGGACGGGCACTGCAGCCCTGAGCCCTCAGGGGCATCTCTCAGTTGGTCTGTTCCTGAACAAAGGATACAATCCCTCTGGACCTCGTCGTCCTCATCGGCAAAGCTCATTGGCAGATTTGCTGATAATTTATGTGAATACCCAGTGGGGTAACATGGGTCCAGTGCGCACGTCGCCAGGCGCACAGAGAACGGATCATAAGTGCTGATTCAAAATGCTAAATTTCTTCTCCCCCAATTCTATAAATTTGTGTCTCAAGGGCTCATGTAATTTTTAAATTTCAAGGCAAGAACTAGGGAGATACAGAGCAAGAGGAAAATTATTTAATTGTGTGTGTGTGTGTGTGTGTGTGTGTGTGTGTGTGTGTAGCTATGGATCGACCCCAGGGCTTTGCACATGCTGTGATTTACCACTAAGCTACAGCCCCAGCCTGGAAAGCTACTTGGTTAACAGTTGTTTCTACAAATGAATTTTGCTAAGAGAATACAAAGTAGCATTAATGTTCAGCACAGGAGCAGAGAAAGTCTCAAGATGGCAAAGTAGAAATAGGCAATAATGTAACATAGAGAATTAGAGAGACATATGTGTGTTACATTATTGCATATATATGTATATATATATATATATTCTAAATATATATGTATATATATATATTCTAAATATATATGTATATATATATATTCTAAATATATATGTATATATATATATTCTAAATATATATGTGTATATATTCTAAATATATGTGTATATATATTCTAAATATATGTGTGTATACATATATTCTAAATATATGTATATATATTCTAAATATATGTGTATGTATATATTCTAAATATATATGTGTATACATATATTCTAAATATATGTGTATATATATTCTAAATATATATATATTCTGAATATATATGTATATATATTCTAAATATATATTCTGAATATATATTTATTTTAAATATATATATATTCTGAATATATATATGTTCTAAATATATATATATGTAAATATATTCTAAATATATATGTATATATATATATTCTAAATATATGTGTTTGTAGTTTTACCAATATGTATATATTGGTAGAATGATATAGAGGTGCTAGCAGCCAATAGCTTCATATAAATTCCAAGAGTTGTCAGACGCCCCAGATTCTTCCTTAGGGCCTCTCAACGTGTACGGCTGGATTGTCTCCCATTGCAATATGTTGGGTAGGAAGCTCACTTTTCTCAGGAAAGAAAAGAATCCAGGTGTAAATCACAACGGGCCTCTAAGGCTGTTTGCTATAGGAAAAACTTGAAAAGATGGCAAGGAGTGACCGTGAGCACAAGAAATGGAAAGCCATGACTGACTCCAAAAGGACCGTTTCCCAACAGTGACCCTTTCAGTCATGTGTTCAAAAGACTTTCCCAGGCTGGGCGTGGTGGCGCGCGCCTGGAATCCCAGTTGAGAAGATCTCAGGTTCGAGGCCAGCCTCAGCAACTTAATGAGATCTTGTTTCAAAAAATACAAATTACAAAAAGGGTTGGGGCTGCTGTAACTCAGAGCTAGAATGTCCCTGAGTTAAATCCCCACTACAAAATAATAATAATAATAATCCCCAACTTTAGGAGAGAGGGGGGATGAGGGATACAGCAGGAAATGGAATTGGGGTCTCTCCTTGATATCATCTATAGGTGGCCAATGTTTACAAATGAATAAATTTGTTTATTATTTACCGCATAAGTGGGAGATACCAAAAGCAGCCCATCCTTACTTATATCTTCAGGATAGTCCTATAAAAATATAAGGGTTATTTTTTCGTTTGGGTTTCTTTTCTTATCAACTTAAGAAAGTATAGCCCTTATCTGTGTGATGCTCAAATAAAGGTATTAACTTAATCTCCATATGCACACTCCAGACTTAATCATGCTCTTTGGATGTGGGCTTTGTGCGATGTACAATTCTCAGATATACCACAAATCAGAATTTTTAAAAATTTATTTAATGTGCGTGGGGAGGGGTATTGAGGATTGAATCCACAAGTGCTCTACCACTGAGCTATTCCTTCAGTCCTATTTTATTTTCTTATTTTGAAACAGGCTCTTGCTAAGTTGTTGAGGGTCTCACTAAGTTTCTGAGAGTGGCCTCAAACCTGCGATCCTCCATCTCAGCCTCCCAAGTACCGGGAGTACATGCATGTACTACCACTCCCAGCTACTGCACATGTTTCAGCTACTCTCCAGTCTTGGTTGAACTGTGATCTCTACTCTTTCTTGACGCCAAATAAGTGATTTCTCATTCATTTGTCAGTATTCCAGCAAACAAACTATGGTTTCAGAAGAATGGTATCAACCGAGGGTTAGGGCCAGAAATGGCAGGAAGTTTCACACGTGTGTCAGACTGAGTCAAATACTTCTCTAGTTGGTGTCTGCGTCTACGCCGAATATCCTTTCTAAATCTGGACACTGTCTACGTACAAGAAGCAGATGGGTGTTGCTTGCAGAAAAGAGTCCACAGAAAAATCCCTAGGGAATGCTGGCACAAGGGGCTGCAGAATTTTGCGTGACATCATGAGGAGTTTGTCCCTGACGAATGCCACTGTGGACCCACTCAGAGAAGGACAAGAAGAACTTTGCAGATATATATTCATCTTGTTTAACTTCTTAAAACACAGTAATTGCTTTGAAATTATCTCAAGGTATAATTTTTCACTTTTATATGTACAAACATAAATTTTTATTTCTACTTTGAACTTCCACGTATGTTTTTGTTATACTTCCTCTTATGTCCCCAAAAGTCCGCCAGGTCAAATCTGTGTATTTTTATTTCAATTAAGAAATGACTATAGCACTTTAAAACTGACTTTTATCTTTATGCTTACCTTTGAAGCCTTGTTATACTGTGAAATAGTGATGAATGAGCTGGGTGTGGTGGCGCACGCCTGTCATCTGTACATGGAGGCTGAGACAGAAGGATCTTAGGTTCAAGGCCAGCCTCAGCAACTTAGCAAGACCCTCGGCAACTTAGTGAGACCCTGTTTCAAAATTAAAAAAAATAAAGGGTCTGTGGGTATAACTCGGAGATAGAATGCCACTGAGTTCAATCCCTAGTACAAGAAAAAAAATTAGTAACAGATGTTTTTTTTTTTTTTTTTTTTTTTTGCAGTACCGGGGATTGAACCCAGGGGCATTCTACCTCCATGCTACACCCCCCGGC
>PVJS01037233.1:0-20025 GCA_004027185.1 Glis glis
CCCCCGGCCCTATTTTTTATACTTTATTTTGAAACCATGTCTCACGAAGTTGCAGAGGGCCTCACTAAGGAGAGAGAGAGAGACAGAGAGACAGAGAGACAGAGAGACAGAGAGACAGGGAGAGAGAGAGAACGAGAGAGCTGAGGCTGGCCGCGAACCTGGATCCTCCGGTCTCCGCCTCCCAAAGTACTGGGATTACAAGTGTGCGCCACCACGCCCGGCTTGTGTCTCTGTTTTTACCCGTAAAAGCCTATAGTGCATCCAGTAATTAGGAGAACCCCCAAATATCCCCAAACACTTCCAAACACCTCTTGTATTATGTGGTATCCTCACTGGATGGAAAGCCTTCTTCAAAATGATATTTTTGGCTTGAGGCTCTTAGGATCTCAGGAGGAGTTTTGAATGAGGACTTTATATACATTCCCAGGATCCATCTGGGAGCTCCAAATGCTCAGGGGCTTTCCCCTTCAATGTAGGGTTGAGACAGTGGATCCACTCGGCAGTACCGTGAGTCTGGGGTAGAGTCTTAATGCCTTGTTTTCTCTATATTAGGCTGGAACTCTGTGGGATCGCATCTGCATCTGGACCATTGCCTGTGACCTCCCACCTGGGGCTGATCCTGGGCATTATGTCCTCTTTCCTATATCCCGTGAGGCTCTCAAACTCTAACTCAAGTAGACCTGCTTCGGCCAAAGACTCCACTGAAGACACTGAAGCTAGTGCTACTGAGAATTGACTTCTCATTTTTAATATTTTATCCAAAATTTCTAGTCACTTTCAGAAGCTGGGATGGGATGGTCATCTAACTTACTACTTGCAAATCTTCTAAGTAAATCAGTAGCCACAAATCTGCCAGTTTGGTTAGGAAAAAGTGGTGTAAAAACATGCAATAGTACCTTCACGACAAAGGCAGAGAGAAAACATGAGATTTGGGAGTGACACTAACAGCATGGTACAGAGCAAAGATGAGCATGTCAGAGCAGGTAAATTTGTGTTTGAATCTGCTGTACCATCTGCCATCTGGTGACCTTGGGTAAGGTACTGAATAGCTTCGAACCTCAGTTTCTTCCCCTGTAGAATGGAGCAAAAATAACACCTGCTTTTCAAGGTGGTTGAGAGGCCTAAAGACATAGTTGTATGTTAATTGCCTCTGCTTATTTTCTACTTCAGTATTCAAGGATCCCCAAATCCTCTTATCCATTTTCCTTTCCTTTCCTTAAAAAAAAATTGTTTTTGTTCTTCTTTTGTTTTTGCAGTGGATCTATCAATGAGAGCTGCACATACCTGGAAGCCAGATTAAATTTTAATTTAGTTTTTAAGTTGGAGTTCAGTTAGAGAGTTAAAGAATATCATCAGTGATAGAAACTGGAATTCCTTACAAGAAACTCCATTTGTAAGTAAACAGAGCACTTTCCATATTTCAAGTGCCCAACATATTTTCTCAGATGTCTATGATAGTGAATAGTATTAGCTATTTCAACCTGGGCGTGGTGGCGCATGCCTGCAATCCCAGTACTTGGGAGGCTGAGACAGGAAGAGCGCAGGTTCGAGGCTAACTTTAGCAATTTAGCAGGATCCTGTTTCCAAATAAAAATAAAAAGGGTAGGAGGTAGAATGCCCCTGAGTCAATCCCCAATTTTTTAAAATAAAGAATCATAGATAATACCATCAGGAATCTCTTATGTTTATTAAAATATGAAAGGAATAGACGAATGCAATTTTCTCTGGGGTGACCATGGTAAGGGAAGTTCAGAACTCCAGAACAGAAATTAGACTTGGGACAGTAAGAAACGAAGAGCTGTCAAGATGGGATGAGTAGAGACTGTGCCCTTGGTTTCAGTTGGGTTCGGTTCGTTATAAGCTACTGAGAGTAATTCAGAAAAGTTCGAAAACATTTCACTTCCATGAATTATCTGGTTTGGGTGGGGAGGGAACATTGTGCTGATTCTACCCACCAAAGACCATGTACTCACAAGGGCAAATGAAATGGGACACAAATCTGTCGTCCATTCCAACGATTCCCTGGGCCACTGGTCATATGAACATCTCAGACTGCTGACAGTCATTCTTGTTTTATAGATACATGCTATTTATATAAAATAGCCCTTAAGTGCAATCCAGCAACTTCATTTGGTGTCAAATTGATAACACAAGAAACCTGGCTGCAGAGGACTTGGGAGAGATGGAATGTCTGCATTTGGTTGGGTGATGGTCCAGGGTAATTGTTTTGTGTGGAATTTTTGCCAAAAAGCCTCACTTTAGAACCTAACTCAAGTATAATACATCTCTACTGAGACTAAAATTTTTTTCTGCACTCAGTCATCAATCTATCACTTTGATTAGTAAAAGCTCTTATATACACCAGAAACTATAAAAGACTAAACAAAAATTGAATGAAATTAATAAACAACTGAAGCAATCTACTCTCAAAATCTCATGAAAACCCTCTTTGCTTCCCAAATCTCAATTTAGATGCAATGATATCTATCCAATATTGAGGAGATTAAGTTATACCGACAATTTAAAAAAATGCTGATGTATTCAAGTTTAGCAGGTCATCAGTAATGTCCTAAAAGACATTTGAAATCTCACAAAAAAACAAATTCAGAATCAGAATTTCTCAGGGCTAAACACTGTTCAGGAGATAGAGCAGGAAATTTTTTTTTACTTCTTACCACCCAATGGATAAATAATGCATAGGCTTTGTGAGCACAGCCCTGTAGCAAGGAGAGTTGAATCATTCTGTGGGCTCTTTCATTCAGGTTGTGGGAGATTGGACACTGGCTGTAGAGAATTATCCTCCTAGGAGGCCCTGATTGAAAATGGAAGGTACCTTAGTACAAAATCCTAACAGAAGCAATGTAAACTATTAAGTGTGGACCAGATGCCAAAGATCCAACAACAATTTATTGTTGGAAAGGATGTATTAATATAATTAGAGAAGTTGCAACTAACCATCTATTTCAATGTCACAACACCATGCTGTTGGTTGGCACTGTAAAAAAATGGACATTTTATTGTTTTTGATGAACGCCATTTAGGTTCATCTGATCATATGACACTATAATGGGAATTTCATTCAACACTAGGCCGTGTGTCTAGAATGTGAACAGCGTGGTAGTAGACAGTGGGAGACATATTTGAAAAAAGGATTTATTATTCTCACAGGGTTTGTAAGCCAGCAAAGGAGACAAAGCAGGCATTCATATTACTCTCATAGAAGGTGCAATGAGGTCATTTATTGAGCATCTACTGTATGCCTGGCACTATGCTTAGAGGTGCAAATGCAAAGAGACACAGTCCTTGCTTTCAAGGAATTTATTTTCTTTTCATTTGTTTATTTTATTTTATTTTTTGGACTGGGGATTGAACCCAGAGGCATTGAGGAAGTAGAAACGACTAGGCAGTTTAGAGCAGAGGACCTAAGAACAGGAAAGGTTAAGAGAAACCATCTGTAAAGAGAACAGAAACAGGGAAGGTTAATAATACACGGGGATGACAATGGCCAGGCAGGCACAGGACAAGTTAAAACGAAACCTCAGCCCCTTCCTTGGGCTGAATTCCAAGAACAACTCCTGCAAACAAATTCCAAAAGTAATCAGGAGGAAGGAGGGGGAGGGGACACTAGAAGGGAGGACAAAAGAGGAGTCACAAAAGGGGATAAAAGCTGGTCTCCCAAGAGCTGCAATAGCTACTCTTTTGGGGGGGGCCTCCCCTTCGTGGTAGCTGTTCTATTTTCTGTTTTTCCTTGGCTTAAAATACACTTTGATATTTCTACGCCCACCCTTCTGTGATCTGTGACTCGATTCATTGACTTTGTGAGATGAAAGAACCCAGTAAGAGAAAAATCCAGCTTCAGCGTGCTACCTCTGAGCTACACCCCAGCCCTTTATATTTTCTGTTATGAAACAGGGTCTCACTAAATTGCTGAGGGTCTCACTGAGTTACTGAGGCTGGCCTTCAACCTGTGATTTTCCTGCCTCAGCTTCCCAAGTAGTAGGATTACAGGCATGTGCCACCATGCCTGGCTTCAAGGAATTTATAAGGTTGCAAGAGACAGTAGAGAAAAACCAGGGTATGCTGAGTCAGAAAGGGCCTGGTTCTACTTCATCTTCCTTTGGGGACATCAGGGAAGGCTACCCAAAGAACTGACAAATGGGCTGAGCTTTTGAAGACTGAGCACAATTAGCCAAGTAAAACAGTAGTAAGATGGAAGAAAGAAATGCCAGAAAGAAGAAGAAATAATAGAGTCAAATATTGCCATGGCAAATTATAGACATGGGAGAGGATTTTGTGTTCAGGCATCTGCAAACATGTTCAGTATGGTCAGTGTGCAGAGGGCGATGCAGAAGCAGAAAGAGGTGAGACAGACAGATGGGAAGGGGGAGCAGGACCCCGCCGTGCAGCCCTGTCTGCCAGTTTGAGACTTGGACTTCGTGCTCTAGGGGGACTCTAATCATGTCACCACAAGGATCAAATGTTTGCATTAGAAAGAGGAATTGGGCAGCAGAGAGGAGAGTGGCAAGAAGGGAGGGCAAAATTGGAGATGGGGATTATTTAGAAGGCAGCTGCAAGCGGGGGTGGTGGCACATGCCTGTAATCCTAGTACCTGGGAGGCTGAGACAGGAGGATCCTAGGTTTGAGGTCAGCCTCAGCAACTTGGAGAGACCCTGTTTCAAAATAAAAAATAAAAAAGGGCTGGGAATGTAGCTTGGAGGTAGATTACCCCTGGATTTAATCCCCAGTACCAAATAAAATAAAATAAAATAAAATAAAATAAAATAAAATAGGTAGCTGCAGAGGTCCAAAGGAGAAACGATGAGGGCCTGGGCTAAGACACGGTTAATGTAGAATGACATGAGCCAAATTAGGAAAGGCAGAATACATAGGTGCAGTGGCTGTGTCAGGGCATCTCAGGGAAAGCTATCCCCAACAGGGAGACCGCAGGATGAACGTGTTTAAAAAGGCAGATCATGAGTCTGGTCTCAAACCTGAGGCCTTTGAAGGGTCTAAGAGACACACATGTGGATATAGCCAGAAAGTAGCCAAATCCATGATTTGAGAGCTCATGGGTGGCTGGACTGGGAAGTACTGGATTGGGAGCCCCCTGGGGTGACGGATGCTCTGGCACTTCTATTAGAGAGCACTTCTATTAGAGACATGAGAAGCAGGAACTAGGGAGAAGAGAAAAGGAGAGACACATCTACGTGCAGAGGAAGAGAAGAGCCCAAAAAAGAGACTGAGAAGGAATCGAAGGGCGAAGAGGGGATGGTGTCTTGTAAAATCAAAGGAGTTAGAAGCAGGAGGAAGCTGGCACAGCAGAGGCGACGGAAGTGGGGACGGCAAATTGCTGTTCAGTGAAGATGAAGAGAGGGGCACCTCCATCCAGGGCTTTTTAATAGCATGTGTGAGAGGGGGATGGGAGCGGCTGTGGATAGGGATAAGGAAGTAGGAGTTACTGAAAGAGAAAGCCGCCTGAGTGGGGCAGGAAGCAGCTGCAAGGCCCTTCGAAAGTCACACGGAGTCGCTGTACCTAATGGCATTGATTACAAGAGCTCCCTGAAGCCCGTTCAGATCAAGGGGGAGGGAATTCGACTCCTCTTCTTGATGGATGACTGGCAAGTCACATTGTATTAGAGCATCAAGTTTTTGGAAAATATATTTACCACGACAGGAATGGAAGCATAAAACAAATATCTTGGAGAAAACGGGGAGAAACGTTTAATGGCAGAAAGGTGAAAGTTGTGAATATCATCTAGAAAATGTAGATGGGAAAAAGTGATGGGTTTGGCCAACATGCTTCACAGAAAAAAATCTTCTAACGTGAAAACAGAGAGGTAAAACTGCCTCTCTCCATCTCTGGTCCAGTCGAGAAGCCACTAGTGAGTGACAGGTGGACCCACTGGGCAGAGTCGGTTACTCCTCCTGCCGGGCCACCAAGCTCTGGTCTTCACTGATGCTGAGAGCGCTGGGCTGAGGCCACCAGCGTTTTCAACAGAGATGCTTACTCCCTGACTCATGGTGCCTGCAGAGAGGATGGAGTTGTTCTTCAGCTTCTACTCAGTCTTTTATTGTTCTCCTTCTAGGGCCAGGACATGGGTGTGATGCCTTGCCCATGGCTGAGAGCAATCTGAGCGAGACTGTGAGAAGGACCACCCTCCTCCTCTACCGACCTTTCAGCCTCTCCTTAAACCTCTGAGACTGCACCCTGCCTTCCATTCACATGCGTTCTTTCTGTAGAGGTCACCAACCAGCCAAGCAAGACTCGCAGCTGTAATTTACTTATTTAAAAATTATAGTGAACTTTTAAAGAATATTTAATTAAGTTGTCAGTAACTAAAAATTTGGAAATTTCACATAACATCAGGTTGGGGGAATCTTTCTTGTTTTTCTTAGAGCCCTGAAAGATATGGAAATACTGGCCCTACAATGTTTTTATGTGTGTGTGTGTGTGTGTGTGTGTGTGTGTGTGTGTGTATGTTAGTTATTGCTTTTTTAAAAATTTTTGGTACTGAGGATGAAACCCAGGGACCTTCTACCTCTGAACTATACCCCCAGTCCTATTTATTTATTTAGAAACAGGGTCTTGCTAAATTGCTGAGGCTGGTCTCAAACTTGCAATTCTCCTGTCTCAGCTCCCAAGAACTAGGATTACAGACCTGCGCCACCACGCCTGGTTGCCCCTACACTCTTCATGGTAACAACTGTCTGGAGTTGTGCAGCATCTGCCATGTAGGATACATCATGGTCACAAATATTTGTGAAATGCTGCAAGGGAGATTCCCCAGTTTAGGAATACTCATCACACATTGGTGTATTAATCTCCCTGAGAAAGGCTGAATTATCCTGTGGTTTTATTACTGTAGTAGTATTCTATATAATACTATGATACTGTACTATTATTTTATATTATACTATGTAATAAGAATGTATGCTATATTACATAATAATACTGTTATAGTGCTATATTAAAGATAATGATAATAATAAAAACCTTTCAGTTTTGTTTAATGTAGAATTTTCCAATAGGCAAGAAAACTTTTCCCTTTCCATTCTTCTTCTTCCTCTTCTTCTTCTTCTTCTTCTTCTTATTATTATTATTGGTACTGGGGATAGAACCCAGGGGCACACTACCACTGAGCAACACTCCCAGCCCTTTTTTATTTTTTGAGACAGGGTCTCACTAAGTTGCCAGGGAGGCTGGCTCTGAACTTGCAATCCTTCTTCCTTAGCCTTCCAAGTCATGGGCATGCACCACCACACCTGGCTTGCCCTTCCTTCCTTCCTTTCTTCCTTCCTTCCTTCCTTCCTTCCTTCCTTCCTTCCTTCCTTCCTTCCTTTGCCAGGCGCTGTGGTGCATGCCTGTAACCCCAGCACTTAGGAGGCTGAAACAGGAAGATTACAGGTTTGAAGCCAGCTCGGCAACGTAGTGAGATGCTCAGCAACTTAGTGAGACCCAGTTTCAAAATAAAAAAGGGCTGGGGCTGTAGCTCAGAGGTAGAATGCCCCTGGGTTCTCAAAATATATGGATAAACACACACACACACACACACACACACACACACACACACACACGGTAGCCAATGCTCCATACCTGTGCACAAGTTCTTGAATCTGGGCTAAATATCACATGATATATTTAGCTTTATTTTTTCCGAGATGGCTACAGTTGCCCTTCTTGTGTCTGTTTCCTTGTTTAGTGATCTTCCATCATAACTTTGGCCTTGTCTTGGTGACTAGCTTTTGCTAACAGGACAATAACAGCTATGTAATATGCTATAAGCACAGGCTTACAATTCTTCATGCATTAGGACTTGTCTTTGCTTGCTGGATTCAAAATTCTGAGAAGCCCATTTGAATAAGCCAGCGCTAGGCTGCTAGGCCACAGAGGAGAAGCTAGGCCTCTCTTAGCCTGTGACCTGAGCCATGTGACATGTGAATGAGTCACAGACACGTGAATGAGGCTTTCTGCAGACAACCTGGCTAACATCACAGGGGCAGGTAGATCTTCCCAGCTGAGCCCTGCCCACATTGCCAATGCGCAGAATTATGAACAAGTAACTGATTGTCATTTTAAGTTACTAAATGTTGAGATTCTAAAGCAATGGAAGATACCTATCACTATCAGAATTTATGTGCCATGATTTGCTTATATACTGCCTTCCCTTCCGGGATTTAATCCTATGAGAGCAGGAACTTTGTGTTGATGATACTGTGGTCCCCAAGCCTAGGGCAGAGTCTGGTCCACAGCAGCCCTCAGGAAAGATTTGTTGAATGAATGAACAGTCTTTTGTGGGGCTGTCTACCATCATTCATAGAGCTAAATAGAAAGGAGGGAAAGAAGGGAAGAGAAGGAAGTACAGTTAGCCCTCTGCTAACCACAGATTGAAAACACATGGGAAGCCATGCATAGTGGTGCACACCTATAATTTCAGCTACTCAGGAGGCTGAAGCAGGGAGATCACAAGTTTGAGGCCAACCTCAGCAACTTAGGGAGACTCTGCCCTAAAATTAAAAAAGAATAAAAGGAACTGGGAATATAGCCCAGTGGTAGAGAGCTCCTGAATTTTATCCCAAGTACTGAAAAAAAAACATATATAGAAGAATTGTATCTGTATTCAACATGCACAGATCTCTTTTTCATGTCATTATTTTCTAAACAATACATTCTAATGACTATTTACATAGCAGTTACATTGTATCATAAATAATCTAGAGATGATTTAACATATATGGGAGGATATGAATAAGTTGTATACAACACAATGCCATTTCATACCATGTAAGGGATCTGAATTTGGGGTATCCTTGGTGGCAGGGGGGCTGGAATTAACCCCTGTGGATACTGAGGGATGAATGTACTGTTAGAAGAATACTTTCAGGAGTGGGGGATATGGAAAAATGTAAGTTAAAATATACAAAATTGCATTTATGTAGGATAAATAAGTCTAGGGTCTAATATTGTATTAAGTGAAACTGTAGTTAGTAGTATTGTGTAATATACTGGTAATTTGCCAAGATACTCTTATACCCTCCCCAAAAAAAGAAAAATAGAAAAAGAAGAAAAACAAAAGTAACAACTATATCAACTATATATGTTACTAAGCTATAGTATAGTAATGACTTCACTATATCTATGTATATAAAATATCACATGGTATACCTAAAATATATAAAATACAAATTTAATAACAGTGAACAATTTCTAGCATTACAAAAATAGAGAGACTAACCTGATAAACACACTTCAAAAATTGTGATTTATTGCCAGTGTTGTTTCATCAGTTCTAAGAAAATAATTCAAAATATCTAAACATGGATACCCTATTATTCAAGGTATTTATGTCCTCTTAAAAATTCTTAGTCTATTGGAGAGAAAAGTAATTTTAAAGTCCTTTTAATTTTTTCTTAAATACTATATTACAAATGAAGCAGCCAGTCTTAACTTATAAAACTCCAATCCTTTCAAAATCTTGGCATAGTATTTTAAATACTGCTAAGATTAACTGCACATTATGAACTCAGTCCAACAGTCTTAATCAAAACTTCCACTTGAATGGGGAAAATGCAATTAAATTTAACTCATAAAGAGGAAGAAATGAAAGAAAATACACAAGATCAAGATAACTTTTATATGAACAACACAGGTGAAATTATTTTGGAACAAAGATTAAAAAAAAAAGAAACCTGACATTTTGTGAGAAAACCAAAGAATGTTCTAGATGTATTTTGCTATTCTCCACATATGCAGACATGGGGGCCACATATGTGACTGGACAGGTTCTTTTAATGCAGTCAGTTCAAGTTCTGAATCAAGTTTTATTTCAAAGGAGCAACAGTTGAACGTTGGCCCTTCATTCCTCAAAGCTTTTTTACTGTGCAGTGAATCTACTGTCAAGAAACCTTTGCAGACAATTTTGTTTCCATTTTTTTAAATAGCCTTTTCTCAGTTTATACAACTGCTCGAGAATCTAAGGTCAAAACCTGTGGGAGAAATTACATTATTCTTGCTTCAATTTATACCATCACTACGTACAAACAAAGCAGTAGAAACAGTACCTGAATATGGAAAAAATGGGCCATTGTATCAATGCAATCACATTAAAACTTTAATTGCATTTTTGAGATTAGGCGTATGGTCAGATGTCAAATGTCACAGCACTGTATACTGTAAATGACTCTATATAGTGTACTTGCCCACCTGTCCCCAGCGGGTTTCCTGAAGAGTCAACGTAGTAGCTGCTTGTGTCCTGGAGATACTCAATGCCCACACAACCATTTAGGCAGGTGCCACCTTTTTATTTCTCTTAGGTGATAATACGATAGAAACACTAATGCTTTGTTTTCTTGACAACGTGACATGGCCATCACCTTGCATTAGAAAAACTAGAGTTATCCCATTGTTTTAAATATTACACAGTATTTCATTGTATGTTGTACTATAGTTTACTATTCTTCCACTGAAAGATATTTAGGTTGCTTTCTATCTTTCGCTGTTATAGAAATGCTGCAATTAATAGTCTAGTACCTTGTCTTTAAGCATAAGTTTGTATGTGGGATAAAAGCCCTCACTCAGGTGGAACCGCTGAGCTAAAAGGGACATGCATTTAAAATTGTAATAGATAGTGACGACTTTTATAGAGGCTGTATAAAACTTACGCCACTAATAACAATATATTATGCACCTATTCACCAAAACCTTGCCCACTCATTTTGTCACAAAATTTTGCCAATACAAAAAGTAAGAAATGGTACATTATTGCAGTTTTAGTTTGCACTTCTTTTACTGTGAGGTATCTTTTCATAAATATAAAATTATTTACATTTCATTTTCTGTGAACTACATTCACGATCTTTGCTCATGTGTATGCATTATTGGTTTCTTCCCTATTGATAACTTTTAATAAGTCAATAATATTTATAGTAACTGGAGGAAAGGAAAAACATCTTTTCTTCTACACATCTGGGGTTCATTGGCCGGGGTCCTGTAAATCAGACTAACAAAAGACACATTGACAGGAAAAAAAACCCAAAATTTACTTAATAAAAGTTTTACATGACCTGGGCACCTTCACAAGAAAATGAAGATGCAAGCGAGCCAGGCGCTATGGTACATGCCTGTAATCCCAGTATTTGGGAGGCTGA
Source organism: Glis glis (assembly GCA_004027185.1). Classification (NCBI taxonomy): domain Eukaryota; kingdom Metazoa; phylum Chordata; class Mammalia; order Rodentia; family Gliridae; genus Glis; species Glis glis. Next base: position 11,146 of record PVJS01037233.1, read on the forward strand.
GATGAGGATTGCAGGTTTGAGGCCAGCCTCAGCAACATAGCAAGACCCTCAGCAACTTTGTGAGACCCTGTTTCAAAGTAAAAAATAAGATGGGCTGGGGGTGTAATTCAGAGGTAGAATGCTCCCGGTTCAATCCCCAGTACTACTACTACTACTACTACTAATAATAATGATACAAAGAGGTGGTTAAACCTGTTTTTATATTAGATTTGATAAAAAGTAGAAAGTCATGAAATAGTATGATAGGATCAAAGGGCATGAGCAGAGGGTCATAAATGGAGAAACACAGCAAGCCCCGATCACCCAGATTCCTCTGCGGTCCCTCTGCCTCTTTCCTTTGGGAATGGGGTGGGGTCTTCTCACATGAGCGTCTTATGACCCACTTCAAGGGAGGGTCAGAAAGTCCTTCCTGGGCCTGCTAGCTCTCAGATTCCATCAGCTTAAAATATTCAATGTGTTCGGGTGCTTTATTTTGGGGTAGCATGTCCTGAAACCACATCATTAGCATTATCTACTTCAATAATTGAGGGTATTGTTACATGAATATTGCCATTTTTTTGGAAGTTTGCTCTTTGTTAGTTGACTTAATTTATGTCATTGTGGAATTTAATCAAATTGTTTAGACAAGATTTATTTAAAAGTGAAACTACTGACCATTTAGGAAAAGATGTCATATATATAGAAAACACTAAAGTGTTATTTCCTACACTAACTCTCAATGCAGGATACCTCTGGTCACCAAAATATGTGTGAGGGTTTCTTTCTAGATGTAGGTAATTCTCCTGCACCAGATTCTATGGTAGACACCAGCTGGGTGTGCTCTAATTTAATTCAATCTGACAGTATGCCTGGAGATAGCATCTGATCGCACAGGTTGAGGGCTCTGTGCACAAGACTGTCTCCCACTTCAAAGGCCAGTCACAAGGAGTCAGCTGTCACTCACACTTCTGACCAACTGGCTGTAATTAGGGTTCTTACAGCCCTTCCTTGGGCTCAATTAATTTGCAAGAAGAGCTCACAGAATGTGGGGAAATGCTTACTGTCATTTACCTATATATTACAAAAAGGATAATGCAAAGGATACAGGTGATCAGCCAGCTAGGAGAGATGCATACATCAAGGCTTGTGGGATGGGGACACCAGAAACCCAAGACCTCTGGGGCTTTGGTGGAAACTTCATTATGTAATCATGATTGATTACATTATTAGCCCCAGGCATCCATCAACTCGCTAGCATGAAAAGACTCATCAATTTGGATATTTCAATGGTTTTAGGAGCTGTATGCTAGGAAACAGGATCAAAACTATATATATCTTCTTACACAATATCTTCTATCCCAATATCACAAGTATCGATGAAAATATCATGTTAAAAACAAAACATAAAGGTAAGCTTTTGTTTATGGCATCAGTGGTATAGTTTCCAATGCCTCAAGGAGAATAGCCAGAAAAGCTGGGTATGTTGAAAACAGATTCTGTTTGAAGTTCCTGGAGAGAAGCACGCTTATTGAGTTGGATTTCTGCCAAGGCTGGGAACTGAGGGGCTAATGTCCCAGAGAGAAGGAGGGAGATGGAAGCTGGTAGAGAAAGCATTTTCCCGTTCAGGCCCTCCCTCCCTCATAACCCCCATACCCTGCAAGGCCCTCCTGAGGTGTGGTGTGGATAGCTCCCCAGGGTGGGTCCCAAGCCTTCTCAGTAGCGCATGCTCACGCTGACTCTCAGTCTCCCCTGCCTCGCTCCCCTGGTGCCTCATGCCTACCCCCGAAATGGGAATTCCTAATAAAAAGAAAGAAAGAGAGAAAGAAGCTCATAAGCCCTCTGCCTGAGGCATTGGCTCAGCATTGAAACTAAATTCAAAATAAATGAACAGAAACTAAAACATTTTTAAGGCACCAGCAATAGCTAATTAGGAAGCATAATGGAAAAAAAGCACCCCTAAGTTTTATTATGTTGTGTTTTCATTATCAGTGCGAAATATTTTTCTAATTTCCATTGTGATTTCTCCTTCTGAATCGTGGGTTAATATATGTGCAGTGCTTAAAAGGTACATGGTAAACACTATATAAGTGTGAGCTTTTATTATTGGAAAGCATAAAGATAAATACACATACCCCTAAATCTATACACACATAAACACACAGGATCACAAGTAAAAGGGAACTTTTGCAATTATAAACTTTTTTTGTGGTACTAGGGATGGAACCCAGGGATATTCTACCTCTGAGCTACACCCCCAACCCTATTTTATTTTTTATTTTGAAACAGCGTCTCACTAAGTTTCTGAGGGCCTCACTAAGTTGCTGAGGCTGTCCTAGAACCTGCAATCCTCCTGTCTCAGCCTCCCAAGTACTGGGATTACAGGCATGTGCCACTATGCCTAGCTTAGTTAAAAAATTTTGAAGTATGTTTAATAGACAAAATAACAACAGTTAGCATTGGTGGTATATGCTAGTCATGCCCTCTACATGATAATACTATAGTGTATATACTATTATCTACATTTTACAAATGGGAAAACTGAGGCACAATAATTTGTCCAGATCATAGAATTAGTAAGTGAATGAGCTTCGTTTTGAACTTAGGCAGTCTTATTTACAAAGAACCTTTGAATTCTGGTCCAGTTTAGATAATTAAAGACATAATTTTCCCTTCTCAAGCCCTATTAAAATAAAATGAGAAATATGTAAGTAAATCCATAAGATATTAGAAAGCCAGAGGGGATGCCAGTGGTATAATAAAACAGGACATTCGGGAACAAGGAACTTTGGAACTTTCCAAGAAACCTTGGAAACTCCAGCACTGAGAGAAAACACGGGCTACTATGGTCTGTCAGATGCTGAAAGCCACAGCTTGGGACAGCCACTTGAGACCACCTGCATCTGTAGAGAACAGCTGGCTCCAGACTTACTTTCCAGGATGCTGTGCTAAGTGCAGACCTGTGCCAGGAGGCCCTAGGAACAGGCCCTGGGCTGGAGATGCAAGGCTACAAGGTTCCCAAGATCCAGGATGCCAGGATCTGCCTGCTGCCCTCCCCACACCCCATCCAAGACGACCAGAGCCGCACACCTCCCCCCCACCGCACTACGAGCCCACACAATCCCCAACACCCATGCCTTGGACTCCCATGCCAGCCGTGCCCTCCCGCGTGAACCAGGCGGCCCCCACGCCTGGCCCGGGCCACCCCCGCCTTCCCGTGCGACCCGAGCAGCCTCCCACTCCCGGCCTCCAATCCCCATGCCCAGCTTCCAACCCCCACACCATCCCACACGACCCAGGTGGCCCTCTGCACCCTGCCTTGGACCCCATGTCCTCTGGTGCTGCTACCTGAGACCCAGAGCCTGCACTTCTCTCACCTGCGCAGGAGCCTCTGTGCCATGCTTCAGAGCCCAGATACCCTCCAGCACTGCCACCTAAGACCCACGTGACCCTCTGCACTGCCTCAGAGCCAGTACATGCTCCGGTGTTGACACCTGAGATCCAGGAGCCCGCGCACCCCCCTGGGGACCGCGCACGATCCTCTGCACCATGCCTCGGCGCCCATGCACCCTCAGGCACCGCCACCTGATACCCAGAGTCCACACCCCCCTTGACCCGTGAGAGATACACAGCACTGTGCATCAGAGCCCGGGCAACCTCCAGTGATGCCTCTCGAGATCGGGAGCACGTGTGCATCCCTTGGGGCCAGAGCGACCCTCAGCATCCGCGCTTCGGAGACCGGATACCTTCTGTCACCATCACACCCGCCTCGGAGCCCACATCCAACACTGTGCCTCGAAGTGTGCCTCACCTGCCAACGCCTGGACTCTGGAACCTGCATGCCCCCCACACACACAGCGCACCCCAGTCAATCAGACGGGAGGGAACCACAGCCCGCAGCATACTGGCCCAACTGGGACTGCAGGGACCATCAAGAGGTCTTATACATAGAAAGGAAGATGATGCAGAGGCAACAGAAACACAAAATTAAAACACCGAAAATACGAGAATGAGGAACAGTGAGGAAACAAGAAATACTCAGAATGCATCAACAAGTGAGATTACTGATACTGACCTATGGGAAATGGAAGACGGAGAATTCAGAATTTTCATCTTCAGAATGATGAAAGGTCTCAAAGAAAGCATAGAGGAGATGAAGTAGGAAGGTGAGGCTCTAAGAAAGAATCAGAAAGAAACACTGAACAAAATGAAGGAGCCAATAAAGGAATTAAAGACTACAATAGAAACCAACTCTAGTAGGCTCGACCACATGGAAAACAGGGTATCACTCATGGAAGACAGTTCATTCAAAACTGAAAACACAGTCAACAATGTACAGAAGATATTACAACAACACACCCTGGCCATCCAAGAAATACAGAACAATATAAGATGTCCTAATCTAAGGATAAAAGGCATTGAAGAAGGTTTAGACATACAGACCAAGGGTATAAGAAACCTCTTCAAAGAAATAATTTCAGAGAATTTTCCAAACACAGAAAAGGATTTGGACATTCACATACAGGAGACATATAGAACACTGTTAATACCTCCCCACACCACATAATGATTAAAATGTCTGATGTAGAGGCCAAAGAAAGAATCCTAAAAGCAGAAAAGAATGGGTGACATACAGGGGCAAAACAATAAAAATCACCCAGACTTCTCAGCCCAAGTCAGGAATGCCAGGAGGGATTGGTGTGAACTACTCCGGAACCTGGAAGAAAACAACTTCAAACCAAGACTGATATATCCAGCAAAGCTATCATTTAAAATTGATGGAGAAATAAAAATGTTCCATGATAAACAAACACTTAAAGAATTCCTGAGGTCCAAGCCAACACTGGAGAAAAACCTAAAATAAATAAATCACAAAGAAGGAAAACAAGCAATTTTCAGAACCACAGGAAAGGTGAACTCCACCAGGTAGGCAACTAAACAAGGAGATTTGTCACTACAGCAAACAGAAAATAGAACTCAAAATGATAGGAAACAAAAAAATCACATCTCAATAATAACATTGAATGTCAAAGGACTCAACCCCCCAATTAAAAAGCATAGACTGGCAATGTGGATCAAAAAGCATAACCCAACTATATGCTGCTTACAAGAAACTCACCTTCTAGCCAAAGATACTCGTACGCTCAAGGTAAAAGGATGGAAAAAGATATACCATGCAAACGGAGATAAAAAACAAGCAGGGGTAGCAACACTTATATCTGTCAAAACAGACTTTAAGCTAAAACACATCAGAAGAGACCAAGAGGGTCACTTCTTACTAATAAAAGGAACAATCCAACAAGAAGATATAATAATAGCAAACATTTACGCCCAAAGGTGGGTGCACACACATTCATAAAACAAAGTCTTCAGGACATCAGGTCCCAAATAGACCCAAACACAATAATATTGGGAGACTTCAACACACCACTCAGGCCAGTAGATCAATCCTCCAGACAAAAGATGAATAAAGACTGTTCAAACCTAAAGAAAACTATAGACCGAATGGATCTAATAGACGCATACAGATTATTTCAACCAGCAACACCTGAATACACATTTTTCTCAGCTGCCCACGGAACATTCTTAAAAAGCAAGCACCAGCAAATTCAAAACATGTGATATAATTCCCTGCATATTCTCAGATCACAACAGCATGAAACTGGAAATTAACAACAGGAAGACCAAAAGTAATCACATAAGTACATGGAGACTGAATGATACACTTCTGAATGAGGAATGGATCAGAAAAGAAATAAGGGGGAGAAACAAAAAAATCTTAAAATTAAACGTAAATAGTAACACGACATACCAAAATCTATGGGACACTTTGAAGGCAGTGTTAAGAGGAAAATTTATATCACTGTGTGCCCACATAAGAAAAACAGAAGACATCCAAATAAATAATCTAATGACACACCTCAAGAATCTTGAAAAACAGGAACAGTCAAATCCCAAAGCCTGTAGGAGGCAGGAGATAACTAAAATCAGAGCAGAAATTAATGAAATAAAGAATAAAAAACAATTGAAAGAATCAACAAAAGAAGAAGCTGGTTCTTTGAGAAGATTAACAAGATGGAAAACTACTAGCTATCCTAACCAAAAGAAGGAGAGAATCAACCCAAATTACCAAAATCAGAAATGAAAAAGGGGACATCACCACAGATAGTGGAGAAATCCAGAGGATCATAAGAAACTACTTTGAAAACTTATATTCCAATAAAATGGAAAACATGGAATAAATAAAAAGATTTCTAGACACATACAACCTACCTAAATTGAACCAAGAGGATATAGAAAACCTGAATCAACCAATAGCAAGCACAGAGATAGAAGAGCAATAAAAAGTCTTCCATCAAAGAAAAGCCCAGGTACAGATGGTTTTCCAGCCGAATTCTACAAAAGAACTAAAACCAATACTTCACAAGCTATTCTGTGAAATTGAAAGAGATGGAATTCTTCCAAATTCCTTTTATCAGGCCAAAATCACATTAATACAAAAGCCAAATAAAGAAACCTCAAGAAAAGAGAATTACAGACCAATATCATTAATGAATATAGACGCAATAATTCTAAATAAAATACTAGCCATGTGCATTCAAAACCATATTGAGAAAATTGTACACCATGACCAAGTTGGTTTCATCCTAGGAAAGCAAGGCTGGTTCAACATATACAAAACAATACATGTTATTCACCATATAAATGGAACTAAAAACAAGAATCACATGATCATTTCAATAGATGCAGAAAAAGCATTTGAAAAAATTCAAAACCCATTCATGTTAAGAACTCTACAGAAAATTGGAATAGAAGGAACATACCTCAACATCATTAAGTCAATATATAAAAAACCCAAAGCCAACATCAGATTGAATGGGGGAAAATTGCCAGAATTCCCCTTAAAAACAGGAACACGACAAGGATGCCCACTATCACCACTCCTTTTCAATATGGTCCTTGAAACTCTTGCCAGAGCAATACGTTAAGAGAAGGATATCAAAGGAATTCAAATAGGAAAAGAAGAATTAAAGTCATCTTTATTTGTAGATGATATGTTCCTATAACTAGAAGACCCAGAGAACTCAACCAAAAATCTACTAGAGCTGATTAACAAATTCAGCAAAGTAGCAGGATACATGATCATCCTAAATCAGTAGCTTTCATATATGCCAACCATGAATCCACTGAGAATGAAATCTTGAAAACAACTCCATTTACAATAACTTCAAAACCAATCAAATATCTAGGAATAAACTTAACCAAAGAGGTAAAAGACCTCTAAAATGAAAACTATAGAACACTGAAGAAAGAAATTGAAGATCTTAGAAGATGGCAAGATCTCCCCTGCTCTTGGATAGGCAGAATAAATATTATCAAAATGGCTATTCTGCCAAAAAATGATCTACAGAGTCAATGCAATCCCTATCAAAATACCAATATCATTTTTCACAGATCTAGAAAAATCAGTCATTAACTTCATATGGAAAAACAAAAGACCCAGAATAGCCAAAGCAATTCTCAGCAATAAGAACCATGCAGAAGGCATCATAATTCCTGACTTCAAATTGTACTACAGAGGTATAGTAATAAAAACAGCTCGGTATTGGCACAAAAACAAATACATAGACCAGTGGAACAGAATAGAAGATACAGAAACAAGTGCACAAACTTATAGTCAATTGATTTTCACCAAAGTGCTAAACACATATGTTGGAGAAAGGACAGTCTTTTCAACAAATGGTGGTGGGAAAACTGGTTATCTACCTGTAGAAAAATGGAACTAAATCCCTACCTCTCACCCTGCACAAGAGTCAACTCGAGATGGATCAAAGTCCTGAAAGGCATAGGTTCAACACTCCAACATACAGGCACGAGTAGAAACTTCCTCAACAAGACCTCCAAAGCACAGGGAGTTAAAACAAGAGTTAATAAGTGGGATAGCATTAAACGACAAAGTTTCTGCTCATCAGAGGAAACCATCGAGAGCCTAAAGACAAAGCCTACGGAATGGGAGAAGATCTTTGCAAGCCATCCCTCTGATAGAGGTCTAATATCTAGGATATCCAAAGAACTTAAAAGACTTTACACTAAGAAAATATCCGATCAAGAAGTGGGCAACTGAGATAAATAGACACTTCACAAAAGAAGAGATACAAATGACCAATAGATACATGAAAAATGTTCAACATCATTAGCAATCAGGGAGATGCAAATCAAAACTACTGTAAGATTTCATCTAACCCCAGTTAGAATGGCAATCATTAAGAGGTCAAACAACAACAAATGTTGGCGAGGATGTGGGGAAATTGGGTCTCTTCTACACTGTTGGTGGGATTGCAAACTAGTTCAACCAATATGGAGATCAGTGTGGAGATTCCTCAGAAAACTGGGAATGGATCAACCATATAATCCGGCTATACCACTACTGGGTATCATACCAAAAGGATTGAAACCAGAAAACTACAGTCATATATGCATACCCATATTCATACCAGCACAATTCACAGTGGTCAAAATATGGAACCAACCTAGGTGTCCATCAACAGATGAGTGGATTACAAAATTGTGGGAAATACACACAGTGGAATTCTACTCAGCAATAAAGAAGAACAAAATAACATCATTTGCAAGAAAATGGAAGGATCTGGAGAACATTATGTTAAGCGAGATCAGCCAACACAAAAAAGAAGAGACATATGTTTTCATTAATATGTGCAACCTAGGGAGTAGTGGGGACACACAAGGGGACTCAGGTTGATAATGAAGAACCCTCAGTGGGGCAAGGGAAGTGGTACAAGGGAAGGGGAAGGGCAAGAAAGAAGTGAATTGGTGGAATTACTATCATGAACAATGTGTACATGTGAGAATATACCAACATCATTCTCGGTACTTCATATGGGT
>PVJS01037234.1:0-20029 GCA_004027185.1 Glis glis
AAAAAAAAAAAAAAAAAAAGGAATAAAAGATAGGGCTGGGGGTGTAGCTCAGAAGTAGAATGCCCCTGGGTTCAATCCCCAGTACTGTAATAAATAAATATAAAATAAAATAGGGCTGGGGGTATAGTTCAGAGGTAGAATGCTCCTGGGTTTAATCCCCAGTATAAATAAATGAATAAGTAAATAAATAAGCAAGTAAATAAATAAATAAATAAATAAATAAATAAATAAATAAAATAAAAAATAGTCCTCCTTTTCCTGGTATGGGAGAGAGATACCTTTTACAAATGTACATTTCCTTAACAAAAGGAAAACTTGTGCCCTATTTTAAAGGGTTTCCTGCTGGCTCTCAGTGGCCTTTAGCTCAAAGTAATCCATAGGCCAAACAGGCTCATTCTGGTGTAACATTCTGGTCCCATCAACTTCCTCCTCCAGGGGTTTTCTGTGTTCTCTACGTTGACACACTGGGCTCTGCTGGAGGTTCCAGATTTGGCGAGACCTCAAATCCCCACCCCACTCAGGACCCGCTACAGAATTTGCAAAGCCCATTGCACAATAAAACCTGGGGCCCTTGTTAAAAACATTGCTGAATTTCAAGATGTCAGCAAAGGAGCCTGAACCCCACACAGGGCCCATGCGCTGTGTGGGTCTCACCGTGGTCCCCTGTCCCTGGATATCTTCTGGTCTGCCAGTGTCCTGCTTGAAAGACAGCCATGTAGAAATGTGATTGGAAAAAAGGGTATGACCTGATAGTCATAGGCAGAGAGAGGAACCCAGCAAGGCCGCTCTGTGCAGCATTCCTTCCCCTGGGATATGGGGTAGGGCTTTCTGAAAAGAAGGTCTTATGATCTACTATCAGAAAAGGTAGGCCAGAGAATTTCTTCACATCCAGCTCCTACACAGAAAGGTGGGAGAAGGTTAGAGTAATATTTCTAGGTCTTATGGATGGCTTTGGGGCAGCAGCTTCTGGTTTCTATGACTCACCTTGGGGAAAGGGGGATTCTAGGTTCCAAGGCCTGTCTTGGGGTAGAACGAGGGGCGAGAGATGGGGGGCAGGGGGAGGTCAGAGAGACCTTGGTTCTGAGATCTTCCAAGCTCAGAGTACTCAACATGCCGAGCTGCCAAGTTTTGGAGGTACAGTGTGCTAAGCCCCCAACACGTTTATATAGGACTTGTTATTTTAGAAAATTTCAAGAAGACAGAAAGGTGAAGAAATGTCCTCATAATGTGGTTTCAATGATTATCAGCTCAAGAGCAGTCTTCTATCTGTGTCCCCGGCCTTCCCTGGCCCACTCCTTACACTCCTACACACACACCCGAACAATTTTGGAACAAATTCCAGTAGTGATGTTATTTCATTTGTCAGCATTCAGTGAGCATCTCTAGGAGATAAGACTTCTGTTTTAAAATACAGCCACGAGAGCTTGCTTAGCATGCTTGACTCCCTGGGCTTGATTCCCAGCACTGCAAATAATAAAAAATTAAATTTTTTTGAATGGATAGAAACTGGAGAATATTAGACTAAGTGAGATGAGTCAGTCACAAAAAGTGAAAGGTCAGATGTTTTCCCTCCTATGTGGAAGCTAGGGAGAAATTGGGATACAAAAGGGACTCTAGACAAGGGAGGAGAGACCCTAGTGGAGCGATGGAGGGGCCTACGGGAGGGAGGCTGGGTGGGGAGACTCGATGGAAGGAACACTTCAATGGACATGATGTCCATACATGAAACCATCAATGCCCGTCTCAAAGTTGTGCACAGGGAGGGTGAGGGAGCGGGTGGGAGGTGGGGGAGGCTCACCAAGTGCTGTGTGCACGTATGCCTCGATCACTCTCAGCTTCATCCTGATGTATGATTACAATGCACCAATAAAAAATTTTAAATAATAAAATAAAATATAGCTGCAATTCCATTATCACACCTAAAACAAATTAATCATAAGAAAATGTAATTTCATATAGATAAAAGATGATATTATTATTAGATGCCATGGTCAGGGGCCTGCTATGGGTTGACATCTGTGTGACACTTGCTATACACTCGACCAGGATGACACAACCAACCGTGAGTTGCCCTGGGGACTTGTTTAGGACATGCCTTTCTCATCATCCACAGCCTCGCTTCTTAATTCACTTGAAATTCTGACTACGCGAATACTCCATCTTTACTATAACCAGTTCAAATATTGTGGGACCTGTCATTTATTTATTTATTTATTTATTTATTTATTTATTTGTGGTACCGGGGATTGAACGAAGGGGCATTCTACCTCCGAGCTACACCCCCGGCCCTATTTTTTATCCTTTATTTTGAAACTGGGTCTCACGAAGTTGCGGAGGCCTCACTAAGTAGCTGATCCTCTGGTCTCCACCTCCCAAGTACTGGGATTACAAGCTTGCGCCACTGCGCCCAGCTGGACCTGTCCTTTAGATTGCAGCAATCTCTCACTCTCTAATAAAGATAGCCCTTATTAACTCTTTTCAATATTTTATCAAACACTCTCATATATAACTTTTTATTTTCACTTATTATAGATGCTCAGAAAGGTTCAGGAGCCGGGCGTGGTGGCGCACGCTTGTAATCCCAGTACTTGGGAGGCTGAGACCGGAGGATCCGGGTTCGCGGCCAGCCTCAGCTACTTTGTGAGGCCCTCCGCAACTTAGTGAGACCCTGTTTCAAAATAAAGAATAAAAAATAGGACTGGGGGTAGCTCGGAGGTAGAATGCCCCCTGGGTTCCATCCCCAGTACTGCAAAAAAAAAGGTTGACTCAGGAAAAAAAAAAAGAAAGGTTCAGGAATAGTCCATGGACTCTGTCATCAAGCTTCACCTAATGGCACTGTCTATGTCACCACAGGACAGTGTCAGCCCCAGCAATTGACAACGGTAACTGGCTGTTGACTAGAGCTGCCTGAGGCGGGCGCCCACAGAACACAGCACACTGTCTTACAGTGAACATTCCCCGACTAGCTTCATGTTCAGACACTACCTTTGCTTATTTGAAAATGCGTGGTGTGTAGGAAAATACTTAATTTTTATTTGAGCAGCAATAACAACAATAATAAAACCCAGGAAAACAAACCTGAGGTTTTTTTCTGAAGCCAAAACTGTCATAAGGAACAAAGACTAAGTCAAATAATCTTTATTTTTTCTTGTGCCTTTTGTGTCCCTGGAGTTGTGGCAAATAAATAAATGAATACACGCCCAGACTTGGCCAGCTCTCTTTTCCTGGAGTTGACTGGGGTCAAGGACTCTGACCCCGTAGGGACCCCTGCCTACTGCCGGCCGTGCACCCCAGGCTCTGTGCCATGTGTGGCCCAGGCGAGGGGGCTGGTGAAGCAGAGTCTGGCTGTGCTCAGAGAAAGAAAGGGACACTTGGGCAAATTATAGTTCAACATCCATGCCGCCCACAGGGACAGCGGTACAGTGACCATGGATCCTGGTTGCAGGGCAAAGACGAAGACTTAACCATGCTGTGCCTTAAAAAAAAAAAAAACAACAGCCTGTTGAGATATATTAGGGTTTGGATATAGAATGTCCCCTGAAGAGCTCATGTGTTAATGTTCAGAGGTGAAATGATTGAATTATGAGGTTCAGGGGGTTGAGTGACTTTCTAAAGTCGCATGACAGGATTAAAACCTAGATCTGCCTCAGGTCAAAATGAAGAGTTGGGAAATATTGGAACCTCATGCCGTGCAAAATGTTGGCTTGGGCCTGTGGCCTGGGGGAGGAAGCGCCGAGCTGAGGGGCTGGTGCTGACAGCCCACCCTCGTCCCTGTCACCTTCCGCCTTTGTAAGATGCTTTTGCTCCCAGATCGCGCAGCAGCCCCTTTATCTGATAAATAGTCATCGCCATTTTTCAGCAGCAGAAACAGACTCCACATCCAGGCCGAGGGGACCAGGTGGGTTCATGGAGCAACAGGGGGGAAAGGCCAGATCTCTAGGAGGCATATGGGAGGGTAAGAAGCTCAGGTGCCACTCTGACCAGCTACAAAGCAAACCATTGGGGCCAAAGTTCAAGAGGGAGACAGCCCCAGGGACTGAGCCAGGAGGCCGGCAGCTGCGTGGCCCACATTGGCAGAGGAAGCCCATGAAGGCCGCCGGCTCCAGCCTCCCTGCCTCTCCAGGGCCACGTCCAGCCCAGGCTGCGCTCAGAAGTGGCTTTACACAGGGGACCTACTTCTCAGGATTGTTATCAGGGGGACTGAGAAATTTTTTTTAATTTTTAATTTTTTTTGTGTGTGGTACCGGGGGTTGAACCCAGGGGCATTCTACCTCCGGGTTACACCCCCAGCCCTATTTTTTTTTGTTCTTTTTATTTTGAAACAGGGTCTCACTAAGTTGTGGAGGGCCTCAATAAGTAGCTGAGGCTGGCTGCAAACCCAGATCCTCTGGTCTCAGCCTCCCAAGTACTGGGATTACAAGCGTGCGCCACCATACCTGGCGGGACTGAAATTTAAGCAGAGAACTGCTACATGTACTATTCCATCAGGTGGCTGGGGATGGGACTTGTCCATCCCAGAGGGGAAGGGGTAGAGAGGGAGGGGACTCGAGGACAGCGACCCAGGTTGGCAAGCTGGGAGCCCCAGGACCCAGGGCAAACCACTAACTGGGCCGCAGGTTTTCTCCATCGAAACGGCAGTGGCCTAGGTGCTGGCAGGGGACAAGGCTGGGGGCTCCTCACTTTGGTGGCACCAGCGAGAGAGGCTGCTGGTGACAACAGCTGTAACCCAGTGGCCCTATCCAGGGTCTGGGCAGGCAGCGAGGACCCCTGGGACCCGCCGCTGCATTGGACATTCATTCAGTGTATACAAAGGACACGCAGACCCGAGCATAGCTGTGCAGCAAGGACTCGGGGACCTGCTTCCAGAACATTCCTACAAAAAACTGGCCACAGAACACTGAAAGGAGAGGCGTTCAGTAAAGAAAGAAGGGAAGGATCTCGCAAGGCTGACATTTAAGCCAAAACACACTGTGCATCACTCCACGATATGTTGGTCTTTGGTTGTTGTTCTTGTGTAAATATTTCAGTACTTTTGTCTTTGTCAAAGGCCCTGACTACACGCGTGCCTCGTCTTGCTCAGCTGTCTCTGGGCAGATCTGACAAAGCCCATCGCCCCCGGTGCTCGGGGTTTCCCGGTGATCCTGGCTCTCATGTATCTCCGGTCCCTCCAGGAGCATCCTCCACACGAAGATTAGTTTTTGTTGCTATTGTTTTGTGATACTAGGGTTTGAACCCAGGGTTGTTCCACCATTGAGCGACACCCCAGTCCTGTTTTATTTCTTATTTGGAAACGCTCTCACTAGGTCGCTGAGAGCCTCACTAAATTGCAAAGGCTGGCTTTGAACCTGTGATCCTCCTGTCTCAGCCTCACAAGTACTAGGATTACAAGCGTGTGCCACCATGCCCAGCTTTTTATTTATTTTTTTGAAACAAGGTCTTGCTAAGTTATTGTGCACCAGCCTCAAACGTGCAATCCTCCTGTCTCAGCCTCCCAAGTACTGGGATTACAAGTGTGCACCACCGCGTCTGGCTAGCAAATGCATTCTTGAATTGTCACATTCTTGGATGATTCTGGGTGAAACCTAACTTAGTTCTCTTCCTCTTCCCTGTGGGGAGAGTGGAGCCTGCACTGTGGCTGTGACCCAGTACTACCGGAGCTTTAAAGAAAAATACCAGTGTGTGCCCCACTCAAAGATCCTGATTCAGTGGGTCAGAGAGCCCGCTCCTAGGTGGTCCTACCCGGAAGGCCCGGCCGGAAGCCCCTGCTCACACTCTCTGTGGTACCTGTGTCACAGCTAATGCCAACTGACCTGACCAGCAGGGCGGGGCTCTCAGTTCTTACCAGCAGTGACCTGGGGCCTGAAAGGGTGTCCACATTCTTCGAGCACCTTGTATGTGCCAGGCCTGAGCTGGGAACACATGTATTGAGTCAGGAATCTTCATTACCTCACACTGTCCCTGAGGAGGGGATGAGGATCAGCCTAGATACATTCACTGAAGGGAGCCTGAAGCACCAAGGATTGGAAGGATTGCAGCCGAAGGGAAGGAGGTCTGGTGCCCTGCATGACTTGGATTGTCTGGGTGTCCCTACTGGAGTGACAGGCAGGCATTGGAAGCTGGCGCTCACCATGACAACAGGGGACAGTAGTAACAGATTATGTATGGTGGGTGCTTCTGTGGAATGAGGAGCCTGTGACACCCGGTGGCCAGCCAGCCACAGGGTGAACTGTTGAGAAGGTGTGAGCCTTGTGGGGTGGCTGCTCCTAATTATGGTGGGGAGTTTAAAGGAAGGAAATAACAGGCTCAAGGCACAATAACAAAACCAGAGTGCCTATCCTGGAAGCCTCTGGGCTAGCGCAACTTGAAACCTGAGCAGTCTGACTTCAACGCTGGCAAATTCAGAGCCACTGAGCCACCGAGGAAGAGAGCAGGAAAGCAGCGGTCCCCTCCGTCCCCTCGTATCTGATGAGGCCGTAGACACTGTGTCCACAGCACCCAGGGCTGTGGCCTGTAGCTCTCTCTCCCAGCCATGATGCAGGAGATAAGACGCACATTCTTCTCAAAATAGAATGGGTGTGTACCTGCCTCCACCAAAAAGTAATATTTGCAATTTATTATGTCAAAAACTTAGGAGAATGGCCGGGTGTGGTGATGCATGCCTGTAATCCCATTGTTTGGGAGGCAAAGACAAGAGGATCACAGGTTTGAGGCCACCCTCAGCAATTTAGTGAGACCCTGTTTCAAAATAAAAAATTAGAGACAGCTGGGCATGGTGGCACATGCTTATAATCCCAGTATTTGAGAGGATGAGACAGGAGGATCTGGGTTTGCGGCTAGCCTCAGCTACTTAGTGAGGACCTCCGCAACTTAGTGAGACCCTGTTTCAAAACAAAGAATAAAAAATAGGGCTGGGGGTGTAGCTCAGAGGTAGAATGCCCCTGGGTTCAATCTCCAGTACCGCAAAAATAAATAAATAAATAAAAAATTAGAAAGGACTGGGGGTGTAGCTCAGAGGTAGAATGTCCCTGGGTTCAAGCCCCAGTACCAAAAAAAAAAAAAAGAAAACAAACCAACAACAACAACAAAAAAAAAAACCTTAGAGAATATATGTGAAAATCGACTTGAGAATATGAGGTTAGAGAGACATATGATTTTGGATGGGACTGATTTTATTAATGTAATACAACTAAGGCAGAATTAGTGCAACTCTGTACTGCAATTTTAGTCCAATTCCGGAGTCCGTGGGCTAGCTCAGGGACCTGCCTCTTGTCCGGTTGGCCCATGGCTTCACTGAGCCCTGGAATGCATGTTGGCCTGCGCTGAAGGAAGTTACACTTCCAGAGATTTTTCCCACGGAGGTAGAGCAAGAAATCCAAATGTTCAGGGGGAATGAGTGGTGCGGTGCGTCCTCTTTGCAGACACCACCCATGACACAGGGGAGCCTCTTCACCCCTGTAGTGCTCCGAAGAGAGGTGTGTGACTTCCATCCATGCCAGGCAATCTGCAGGATCGCTGCCGCTGAGATGGGCTCTCTGATTCTAAAGGAAAGGTGGGCACGTGACCGGGAAGGGCAGTGGGGCCCAGGCAGTGACCAGAATGAGCCGGGGCCTTTGGCAATGGCTAACTAGGATCTGGCTGGAGATATCATGATGGGGAGTCACAGGACTTCACCCCCTCCCCAGACTATGAAGCCCCTGAAATTACTGAGAGGATGTTCCCTGAGAAAACATTACAAGTAAACACTGTCCACCTCCTACTCTTTCCCAAGTGGCCTGTGGCCATTGACAGTGGTGACTATGACATGGGGAAAGAGAAAGCCAAAACTTTGGGGGGATTATTGGACACTTTCTGAGTTCTGATGACTGAGGACTAGTGAGTAGGGACTAGCATCCAGATCCACCTGGGTTCAATCTCCAGTACCGCAAAAATAAATAAAATAGATAAATAAAAAATAAATAAAATATTAGAAAGGACTGGGGGTGTAGCTCAGAGGTAGAATGTCCCTGGTTTATGGGATCAAACACTGGTTTATGGGATCAAACGACATGACACGTATTTTGCTAATGCCATCCATGATACAGGGGACCTTTTGGGTCCAGGAGCCCATTCTGTGGTTAATTTCCTGGATGCACAGTTGGAATAGACTCAGGCCCAGGCAGAATCCCCACACTGGCTTCCCAACTTATATAGAAGGAAGAGCTAAGTGATGTCTCTGAAGCTCCTACTCCTTACAAAGGGGGCAGTGAAACCAGAGATCTATTCGTCCCCAATGACTCGAGATGCACAGCGATGTTACTTCTGTTCACTTGGCCGCTGCAGCAGCCGCCACGGGGCCCAGAGGATGATGGCAGATTCCTTTCAACTCAATCACACCCAGGTGGTTCCCCACCTGCACCTGCTGTTCCAGCTGTGGTCCTTCTTCTAGCGTAAACTTGCTCAGCTGTGGCATCTGATGGGCATTTACTGGCCTGGAAGAGGTTCTGTTTCTGTTCCTCTATGTGGAAGACTCAGAGGCGGTCACTCTACCCGGTCAGGTTTGCAGTTTTCCTTCACCGTGGGGCTGCTCTCTGGCTCCTCGCCATAATTGAGTCCACTGGGCCCTGACTGTCCCATCAACAGCCCCACACTGACCCACCTGTGGGCCGAAAGTATCAAGATCATGCAGGAGCTCTGAGGTTACCCACGAGAGCAAGGACATGATAGACCCCAAAGAAGGCCTCCAGGCTGAGCTAGGTCTCTGAGAGTGATTGGAATAGCCCATCCAGAATGAGAGACAAGTCATAGAACTTTGCACCCCAAGAGGCATAGAGCAAAGCGAGCCACTATGGACTTAGGAGATGATAAATACTACCTTTCCATGTGGCTGCTCTGCCCAACTTACTGAACAGCCACACCTACAGGCTTTCGGTTTCATGGACAGAGCCAGACAAGGCTTTCTAGCTGGCACAGGCCTCTGAGCAGGGAGCCTGGCAGAGCCAGGGGTATTCCGAGCGTCTGTGCCAGACTAGAAGGTGATGGAGGGCTGGGGCCAGGCAACATGAAGGAATCAAAGCACAGATGCCCAGAGGGACAGAGCGAAGCCACACTGTCCTTGGCAAGGAGCTATTCTCCATTTGAGAAACAGATCAGATTACCAGCTAACTGATCATGAGCCGTGCACCTAAGCCGAGTGTTGCGGGAACTGTCAATCATCAGCGAGGCATCGCCTGCTCAGGGCTGGGGGAGGTCCTGAAGCATGGTAGGTTGAGTGGCAGGTGGCCCACGCTCCCCATGTACTGACCTCCACTGCATGGCCATCTCTCACAAAGCCTGACCCTGTGTCCTAGCAGGAGTCCCAGAGCTACTTGTATTAGTTCCCAGGGCATCTATAACAAAATGCCGCAGGCTGAGGGGCTTAAACCACAGAAAGGTATTGCTCACAGTTCTGGAGGCTGGACGTGCAAGACCAAGGTGTGGACAGGGCTGTGGTCCCTCCGAAGCAGGTAGGGAGAATCCTTCCTTCCCTCTTCTGGCTTCTGGTGGTTGTCAGGAATCCGCGGCATTTCTCGGCTTGTAGCTTGTCCCTCCAGCCTCTGCCTCTGTCTTCCTGTGGCCTTCCACCTCTGCAGCTGCGTCTCTTTGTCTCTTCCCGTAAGGACCTGGGGCATATCAGATCAGAGGCCTGACCTCCTCCTCTGTGACCTCATCGACTGGTTACTTCTGTAGTGACCTTATTTACAAACAGGCTGCCGCTGAGGCATGTCACCTCAACATACCTTTATGGAAGACACGGTCCTCCCCACCAAGTCAGAGCACTGAGGAGGAGTCTGGGACTGGTTGAAGGTGGCTCTGCATCACGCCGCCACATGCCTGAGGCAGGATACAAGACGTTGGAAATAGGCGGGAGGGGACACGGAAGACAGGGAGACAGGATTTTAATTTAAAGTTCCTCATACTTTTCCAGGCCAGTCATTCCCCAATTCAGTCTCTCTTCCAGACCTGTCACTCCCAGATTTCTGGGAAATCTGTAAATCTTAGAGTTAAGAGTAAATTCACCCACTGTTCATTAGCCCACCAATAAATAGATTAAGCAAAGAGAGCTATGAAACTTTTTATACTTATATTGGTGCATTATATTCACACATCATAATGTAGTTCCTAGTGATGGTGACATATGAGTTAGGACATTTTAAGAAACCTATAATTTAGAGGACTTTCCAGCACTATTCATCAGATAATGGAGCCCTTGTCAGCCTAAGGATCCTGAGAATGACCGGATGGATCATGGGACTGGTGTCATCCCCACACACCTTCCCCTACTGTATCTGTCAAGGTTCACTGGAGTAACAGAACTCAGAACACGTACATGGTAAAAGGGGATTTATCAGATCAGCTTGCAGTCCAGAACATGTCGTCCCAGGCTGCTGACTGCACGTGGAGAGCCGGAGGAACCAGCAGCTGGTCCAGCAGCCCAAGAGCTGAAGTCTCAGAATCGGAGCGACAACTAATTCAGTCCCAATCCAAGATGGAAAGGCCAGGAAACTCTTTGGAGAAACGATGGTGAAGGTCCAGTTCGCAGACCTGAAGGCCGACATCTCAGACGAGAGCAGATGCGCTTTCTTCAGGAAGAACCACGCATCCTTCACACGGCTTTCTCCTTTTTTTATCCAGGTCCTGCTTCTATCAGAACTGTGCTGCCCACATTCAGGACAGGACTCCCCTTCAATCTGCCCTTAACATAAACCAATCATCACATCGACACACCCAAAGTCACAGAATGTTAGGTGTTTCATGATCCAGTCAAGTTGACCATCCAGACTGACCATCACACCTATCTACTCCATACCTACGTTTCCTTTAAAAGAGGAGCCGGGGTCCTCCAAAGGGTGTCTCTCAAACTCAAGATGGCCTGCGTTCTCCCTTGAATCCATATTCCCCGCTTTCCTAAACTAACCTCTGTGCCTCTACGGATGTGTGCTGAAGTTCCTTTTCCATCACATAAGTCAAGAACCCCATTTGCCCTGACTCGAGCCCCCCCCCCCGAACTCCTTAGGGTCCCTCTTCCAAAGACTTCTCTGGCAACAGAGCCCTGAAGGTCAGTGGGGAAGGGGCATCTTTTCAGTGGGGGGGGGGGCAGAGCAGCATGCCAGGCGATCTTCATCATCAATGAGGTTCGGCAGCATCTGAACTTGCTCCCCACCAGGCTGTCCAGAAACCAGGTCGGCGAGCCAGTACCCTGGATAGACAACTTCCTGTTTCAACTGGCAGGAAAGCTCTATGATACAGCATTCATGTGTGTGTGTGTGTGTGTGTGTTTTACTGGGGATTGAACCCATGGATGTTCTACCTCTGAGCTACACACCCAACCCTGTTTTTTATTTTGAAACAGGGTCTTGCTAAGTTAACGCAAGCTGTTCTGGAGCCTGCGATCCTTCTGCCTCAGCCTCCTAAGTACTGAGATTACAGCGTGCCCACCATGCCCAGCTGCATTCCTTTTGTAATTAGAAAAAAAATATGCAAATGAAATCTTCCCAGGGAAAGATGTGCAGGGCAGGAGGTGACTTCTGTGGGGTCATGGGGGTAAGAGAGGAAGGACTGGGGGACAAGCTCTGTGGCCTAACCCATCTATGGGGGGAGAGAAAGGCACGGGCTTAAACTTGGCCTGGTGTCAACCTTTCGGAGCCTCGGCGTCTTGGCGGGGACATTGGACAGTGGAATTGAGCTGAACAGCTGAGGGAAGCCGGCTCCAGCACTACTTCATGAGAGCCACACATGTTGGAGACGGGGCGGGTCTGGGTTTTCTGGGGCCTGAAGCTTATTCAATTTTGGGAGCCCTACTTAAGAAAAAGAACACACAATTATGAGCTCAAAATTGCTGGCTTCATTAACTTCCTAGAATATCCGCCTCTGCTGGGGTGAGGAGCCATCCGGAGAGAGGAAGCCGGGACGCACCACATGGAGGAGCCCGAGGCTGGAGCGGCTCTGAGGGAGGGAATCTGGGGGCTGGCGGGGGCTGGGGGCCCGAGGACTGGCCCGGGATGGACATGGGCAGCAGCGGGCTGCTGGGCATTTCAACGTGGGGAGGAGAGAGCCGGGAAGGGCTGGAGGTGGGAGCCCGTCTGTGGGGAGGCAGCCGTGTGATTACAGGAGAAATTGATGCTGGCAGGAACACTGGAGTAAATTAAAGGGGAAGAGGCTGGTTCCTGGCCGCGCAGGGCATGATGAAAGATGAAGGCAGGTAAGAGCTGAATAATGCAGCCATTCTAGGAGGTGGCAGGGAGCGGCGGGAGCTGGCGGCGCCCAGGGCTCTGGGCTGGAGGACAGGAGAGGGACGGATTCCACCCGAGGAGGAGGGGACCTGTGGAATCAGGGCGCATGCAGGAGGAGAGGGGAGAGAGAATGCCCAGGAGAGACCAATGGGGAAGGGGGCTGAGACTGAGGAGGGAGGGACGGGAGAGGGGGTAGGAGGAAGGAAAGAGGGTACCTGGGAGAGACAGAGACAATAGAGGGAAAGGTGATGGAGGGGAGGAAGAGAGAGGGGAGAAGAGGAGGGCAGAGGGTGGGAAAGAGGAAGGGACAGAGACAGAAGAGAGGGGGAGAGACGGTCTGGGAGCCCAGGCCGGTTCCTCCCCGCCTTCTGATGCTTTAGCCACTAGTGGCAAGGATGCCACATTAGCTCGGCACCGTGCTGGGGGTCAGAGTGGCTTAGGAGCATGCTCAGGGACACAAAGCATGTCTGTGGCCTCCTAGGATGTGTCCAGAGTCCTATCCGACTCAGTCCTCCCCCTGTTCTCTAAAGAACAGCTGTAGGCACACCATCTTGCAAAGCCAGCTTGGAGGTTGTGGCCAAAGGTCATTTCCAGGGGTTGGAGACAGGGACATGCACTTCGGCACTAAGCCGAAGCCGAGGTTGGGGTGTTCAGCTGCCTGAGGAGGTATGTGACCAATTCCCAGAGCCACATGGCCCTGCCAGAGGTTGCTGGAGGCTGCCATGATCTGTCCCCACCATCTCGCCTGCCCCCGTGTCTCCATCCAACCCCAAGACCCTCCATTCTCAGCGATACCGTTTCCCTGCCTCCCGGCATGCGTCAGCCACTAGTGGGAGGGCCACTCAGAAAGACCAAGGATTCGCTGCAGGAAGGAAGCAGCTGTAGGAGCCAGGACTCAGACCCCAAACAGCCCTTGTTCTGGTTAAAAGGAGGCGAGGGAGTCTCCCCACAGCAAGCCTGCCCAGAAAATCTGTGGGCTTTTTTTTTTTTTTTATGGTACTGGAGTTTGAACCCAGGGGCGCTCTACCTCTCTAAGCTCCACCTCTGGCCCTTTTTATTTTTTTATTTAGAAACAGGGTCTTGCTAAGTTGCTGAGGCTGGCCTCAAACTGTGATCCTCCTGTCTCAGCCTTTCTAGCACTGGGATTACACCACCACACCGGCCCATATGTGTGTTCTGAGTAGAGACAGGGCAGCCTGAGTCCTCATGGTTCTGGCCCAAAGAATTCTGAAAGCATACCCCAATCCCTCCACTGCCCAGGTGGGGAAACTGAGGCCAGAGCTGGGACCAGTATCTGGCCCTCCTTGGTCTCTTGTCCTCGGCCTAATTGGCATCTCTGGGCTCTCCACTCCCCTTCCCGGTGTCCATGCTGCCCAGCATCCGTCCCCCACCCAAGGGCAGAGAGGAGGCCTCAGAGGGTGTGCTCCAGCCAAGGTGGTCTCCAAAAGCGGGCCGCAGCGTTCAGCTTGCTGAAGCTCATTTAAAATGCCAGTCAGCTCAGCCCCACCCAGAGGGCCCTCGAGAACCTGTCACCCCCCACGCTCCTGGCCCTGGCCTCCCGTGACCCGCCTCCGTTGTGCTCATTTTCCAACTGGCACGAGGCACAGTGGATTTGCCAGGGGTTTGTCCCTAATTTGAACATGAGCCCCAGGCAAAGGAGTGCAGGTCCCTTCCTGCCCCCCCCCCCCGCCTCGCCTGGGTGCTGGTACCTGGGCATGAGTCTGTTTCTGATTTGCATCACTTTTATGGGGTTTTTTTTGTTTTGTTTTGTTTTGTTTTTTGTTTTGTTTTGTTTTGTTTTGCGGTACTGGGGATTGAACCCAGGGGCATTCTACCTCCGAGCTACACCCCCAGCCCTATTTTTTTATATTTTATTTTGAAACCGGGTCTCACGAAGTTGCGGAGGGCCTCACTAAGTAGAGAGAGACAGAGAGACAGGGGGAGAGAGAGAGCGAGCTGAGGCTGGCCGCGAACCCGGATCCTCTGGTCTCCGCCTCCCAAAGCACTGGGATTACAAGCGTGAGCCACCACGCCCGGCTTGCATCACTTTTATGATTATGAAAGTAATCCACGCTCATGAGAAACGTGGAAAACCAAAAACAGTCAGATGAAGAACACAAAAGCCACTCATGACCACACATCTGGACGGCCTTAGTGGGTGTTTGGCAGTATTATCTTTTAGATCCTTCGCGGTATAGAAGAGTAACTGTAAAAACTAGTCATCATGGGGGGGGCACACTTCCTACCATTTTGCGCATCATGGGTTTGTTTGTTTAAATTGATTATAATAATAGCCAGGCGTGGTGGCACATGCTTGTAATCCCAGTACTTGGGAGGCTGAGACAGGAAGATCGCAGGTTTATGGCCAGCTTCAGCTACTTAGTGAGGCCCTCTGCAACTTAGGGAGACCCTGTTTCAAAATAAAGAATAAAAAAATAGGGCTCAGGATGTAGCTCGGAGGTAGAATGCCCCTGAGTTCAATCCCCAGTACCACAAATAAATAAATAAATAAATATAGATTATAATATTTTCTGAAGTTTCCCACATCGATCAACATTATCCAAAAACGAACTTATTAATTTGTTTTTAAGTCCAATTTTTTAAAGAGGTTAAGACCACCACAGTGCCTGGCATGTAGTAAAACCCACTGCTAAATAATGTCTCAAAGAATATGCCCCTCTGTCCCTCCATCCCACTCCTCTACCCCTGAGCTGGCCCGTCTCCGCGCTGACTTGGGCCAGCCAAGACAAACAAGAGAGATTGGAAGCCCTGGCGTGTCATGGGGAAGAGATGCTTCCAGAAGACAGACCTGCTTTCCAGAGCAGAGTGGGGACTGCAGCTCAGCCCTGGCATGGTGCACACTCTCTGCTGGGCTTCGTACGTCCATTATCCCACGGGCCCACGGGGCCACCTGTCACACGGCAGAGACGGCCTGCTTTCCCTCAGAGCTCCTCCCTTCGTCCTTAGCAATAGGACCGCACGTTGATCTGAACGCCTGGCTGTTGGGATGAAGACCAGTCCTCAGGGTTACTTGTTGCCAGGTGGGCCATATGACAAATTCTGTCCAAGGGTCTGTAAGTCAAAGGATTGTGTGTAAGTTTCAGAAAGGTCTGTTAGTTAGTTAGTTAGTTTGTTTGTTTGTTTGTTTGTTTGGTGCCAGGAATTGAACCCAGGGCCTCATGCATGCTAAGCAAGCACCCTGCCACTGAGCTACACTCCCAGATCTTTTTTTTTTTGAAACAGGGTCTTGCTAAGTTGCTGAGACAGGTCTTGAACCTACGATCCTCCTGTCTCAGCCTCCCAAGTACTGGAATTACAGGTGTGCACCACCACGCCCGGCTTAGAATGTATCTTTTAAAGGGGGTGGAGCCCTCAGCAACTTGGCAAGACCCTGTTTCAAAATAAAAAATAAAAAGGGTTAGAGGTGTGTGCGAGTGTAGTTTGAAGGTAATGTTCCTGGGTTCAATCCCCAGTACCAAAAAACAAAAACAAAAACAAAAAACAACCCCCCCAAAAAAAACAGGTAGTGGTGAATTCCATTATGTTCCTTACTCCTTCCTGCTAGCTGTAAGTAGGACATGGTGCATGGAGCTTGGCAGCCATAATGGGCTCTGAGGCAAGAGTTTTCAGATGAGTTTGGCGAGCAGCAGGAGAGAGGGGTCCTGAGTCCCTGCAGATTGCAGAACTACCCTACCAGCCCCAGACTGTAGACTTTTACATGAGATAGAAATAAATATCTCATGTAATATCTTGTTTTTTAAAAATGCTACAGCAGACCTTTTAGAACCCTGGGCTCTCTCCATAGAGAATTCTTTGCTATTAAGGGAGGCTGTAAATATTTATCGAGTGTCTCCTCCTTGTCAGTCATGTCCCATACCTTCCTTAGTTAAATTTAATGTAATTTAGCTTAATTTAATTTCCTCCAAATTATGCAATGTTATCATTATTATCCCCCTTCTGCAGAAGAAGAAACCAAGGCTCAGAGAGACCAAGGAGCTTATCTAAGTCACACAGTAAATGACGGAGTCCGACGCCCCAGTCGCCGCTCTTCCTGCCCTGCCTCGCGTTCTGCCAGGTCTCCTGGCTCGTTTGATTTTGCTTCTGAAGACAAATGCTCCTGCCTGAGAAAAATTGAAAGGGCTCTGTCATCTCGTTTCTTACCATCCTCACATTTGAGATGAAGTCGCAGAAACAGAGCTGTTTCCCAGAGTTTGAAGGAAAACTTAAATCATATTTTAATATCAGTAAATTATTTTCTTTCCCTACTTAAGGCAAAAAAAAAAAAGCCCGTCGTCAGCGATAATAAATCCAAGTCAATTACCCTTATTACAGTGATTACTGTTCCTGCCGCTCTAATTGGCTTCGCTGGGTGTTTCATGAAGAACCCGTGTCTTCAAAGGTCTGCTCTCACACAATTGTGCTTGGAGCTGAGCTTCGGCTTTAGCAGCCAACTTGGGAGCCGGGGCCCGGGAGGAGCTGTCCGGGAGGAAGGGAGCCCGAGCCCGAGCCACCTCTGTGCGGGTCTGGACAATAGGTCACTTACCATGCTATCGTCTGTGTGTGGACCTGCGTCTTGATGGGACAGGCCCCATGCTTGCCAGGTGGCAGTATGGCCACGTCCTGACCAAAGCCTGGCTCCGCGGAGGTTCTGGCAGCTCATCCTGCTGCATGTTGGTCCAGCCGGGGACTGGCGGCACCAGCAGGTGCTCCACACGTCTGTTTTTGGGGTGTGGCCGAAAAAGGCAGGACAAGGAATCAGAGGGCCCAAGCCACAGTCCTTGCTCTCCCGCGGTCTTGGGCAAGGTGCTTGACCTTTCTATGCCTCGGTTTCTCCATCTTCACGTGGCTGGTAGCTATCATGGGGTTCAAATGAAATTAACTGTAGACACACTTAAGCAGAGGGTGCTGTATAAAAGTGAGTCCCTGGTATGACTCCCAGAGCCTCAGTTTCACCTCTTTTTTCTGTGGGAAGCTTGGACGGGCCGGTTCTCTGGGCCTGCAGAGTTACACATTCGTGTCAGTCCTGCACTTTGAACGGTCAGCAACAAGCCATCGCAAGCAGCAGATGCACCTCAGGCGGCCAGCTGATGGGTGGCTGAGGGGCTCTGCAGGGCAAAAGGGTGGGCACTCTGTGGGGACCGTCCTAGGTTTGGTGCTCCGCGGTGACTCAGGGTTAGTTTCGTGACTTCTCTGAGTCCCAACTTCCACTTGCGTCAAGTGCAGACAGTGACTCTGCAAAGTGAGGGCCACGTGGGTGTGGGGGGCAGGGGGGCTCCAGCAGAGCACCTGCTCTTACCAACAATGGCACCCTCCCCGAACTCAGACACCTGCGCTGGCGGGCGGGCAGCCTAATTATGCAATGCCTGCCAGCCCTGGCGATGGCTTGTGCAGGAAGAATACAATGTGTCCCATGCAGGGCCAGTCCCAGGGTGGCTCTCCAGGAGCTTTCCTGGAGTCCCTGCCTAGGGGCGCTTGTCACCTCTGCGGGCCCCACCTGCGGCTTTGCTGCTGATCACCCCCAGCCAGCATGGGGGGCAGGACTGCTCCAGTGCTTGGAACCAGACAGAGCTGGCCTTGACCCATGACCATGCAGAGGGAGGGAGGGGAGGTCCCTGTAGAGGGTCCGAGGAAACATCTAGGAAGAGCCCCTTCCCTGTAGCCCAGTTGCAGTGCGGCCGCTGCTGGGGATGCAGGGAGCAGGGACCTTGAACTAACTCTCTCTCTCTCTCTCTCTCTCTCTCTCTCTCTCTCATTCTGAGACAGCTACAAGCAGACTGCTGGTGGGATGGCTGCATATATTCACGTGCTGGAGCATCTCCCTGGGTCTCAGTCTTCCTACCTGGAAAATAGGATAATGATGCCCTCCAGGCAGGGCTGTGGTCCAGCCTCCACCAGACTGTGCACACAGGGGGCTGCACGTGCCTGGCATGCAGTAGGTGCCCATAAATGGGGCAAAGGCAGTACTTGGGAGGCTGAGACAGGAGGATCGCAGGTTCAAGGCCAGCCTCAGCAACCTAGCGAGACCCTTTTCCAAAACAAAAAATAAAAAGAGCTGGGGGTGTAGCTTGAAGGTAGAATGCCCCTAGGTTCAATCCCCAGTACCACAAAAAATAAAAAGAAAAAGAAAAAAGAAATGTGGCAAAAGCAACAACACTGGAGCTTACACGAACCTTGCTGACTACTGGCCTACCCCATTGATTTTTGCGTGTGTGTGTGTGTGTGTGTGTGTGTGTGTGTATGTGTATGTATGTATGTTGCGGAACTGAGGATTGAACCCAGGGGCATTCTACCTCCAAGATACACCCCAGCCCCATTTTATTTTTTATTTTGAAACAGGGTCTCACTAAGTTGCAGAGGGCCTCACTAAGTAGCTGAGGCTGGCCTTGAACCTGCAATCTTCCTGTCTCAGCCTCCCAAGTACAGGGGTTACGAGGGTGCGCCACCACACCACACCCGGCTCTGTCCCATTGTTGAATAGACCTGACATCTGTGATCTGAGATCCAGAGATGAGGCGAGTGCCAGACCCCACAGCTCATCAGCTTGTACCCCACCCTCTCTGGTCACCCCCTGTCGCCATGTCATCCTGTGGGGCTGTTCCTGCTTTCACTCCCCTCAGCACCTCATCCTGCCCCAGCCCCTTCAGCGTTCAAGAATCTGTGCTCAGCTTCCCTTCCTGTGCCTCACGCCGCCCTGGTGCTGCTGGCTCTCTGGCTTCTGGCTGTCCATGACTCCCAAACCTCTACCTCCCCGGGATGGGACCCGTCCCCTGGCAGCAGGCCGCTTCCTGGGGACGCTGCTTCTCCTCAAGCTCGCCTTGTACAGGACGGGGAGCTCTACATCCTCGCTCAGCCCGAGGCATCCCCTGAGCCCGGCCCTGGGCTATCCTTGCCTCTGTCTTTCACACACAACACCCAAACCATCACCTGCACCTTCCAATTTTGCCTACTAAATTTGGGGGGATCTGCTTCCTCCTTCAGTCTTGCCTACAGCTCCCCCTCCCTGGCTTCCTGCCTCAATCCACTTCCACAGCACTGCCCAGTCCGCATTAAAACCCCATCAGTGCTGGGTGCACACCAGTAATCCTAGTACTTGGGAGGCTGAGACAGGAGAATCGCAGGTTCAAAGCCAGCCTCAGCAACTTAGCAAGACCCTTGGCTATTTGGCAAGACCCCTGTCTGTCATTCACCAGCTGCTGGCCCTGAAGCGCAGTGATGTTTTGTCCATGTTGGGAATGTTGAAACAGGGGGACTGTTGGGCGCTTGCCCTGTGGTCTCCAGGACGCAGGTCTGAGAGCACGGACCAGTCATAAATCCTGCAGAAGACAGGCCAAGCGTTTTCTCTACCCAGAAGGGTAAGAACACGGATGCCTCTTGGAGCTCGCCTTCAAAGTAGGGCAGGTGTGCCCTCTGGGATGCTCGCCCCATCTGATGCTCCAGCGAAGAGAGAAAAGCTGTGGGCGTGATTCGCCAAAGGGAGCACCATTAGGGAGGAAGCTCTTCTGTTTCCAGTATCACCGTCTACGCCTCTTTCTGGCACCGACAGGAAAACCTGATGAGTTTCGTCACCAGAGGCCTGGCCTGGGAACTGGGTGCTGCTTTCTCTACCTTGACAGCCTCCCCCTTCACCTGCATCCAAGCGGAACCCTTCTGCAGGGCAGTCTTCCAGGCTGCGTGTGTGTGTGTGTGTGTGTGTGTTAACAGAGGTTCTGCAAGGAAGGCAGATTCTCAATCAAGTGGGTTGACCGTGTGTGTGTGCGCATGTGTGCGCGTGTGTGCGCGCG
>PVJS01037235.1:0-20026 GCA_004027185.1 Glis glis
ATTCAGTCCCAGTCCAAGACATGAAGATCAGGAAGCTCTTTGGAGAAACGATGGTGAAGCTTCAGTTCCAAGAGCTGGAGGCCGAGAAGATGAAGAAGCTCTTCAGAGAAAGGCGAAGCCGGCGGCTGACGATCTCAGGCGAGAGCAGATGCGTTTTCCTCGGAAAGAGTCGCACGCACTCTATGCGGCTTCTCCCTCTTTATCTAAGTCCGCACCTATCAGAATCCTGCTGCCTACATTCAGGGCAGGGCTTTCTCTTTAATTTGCTGTTACACACCCAAAATCACATAATCTTGGGTGTGTCATGATCAGTTCAAGTTGACAACCTAGATTAACTATCACACTAAGTAGCTGAGGCTGGCCACAAACCCGGATCCTCCGGTCTCCACCTCCCAAATACTGGGATTACAAGCATGAGCCACCATGCCTGGCTTAAGAGATTTTTTTTATACTGGGGAAATTGGGGTTCTCTGCATAATATAATTATTAAGTCATGCATTTTATTAAAAATAAAACCTTTAGTATATTTTATTCAAGTGTAATATAATAAAGGGAATAAATAAGATGTGATGAACTTCACAAATGAACACATACATAACTAGCACTCAAATCAAGAGAAAGAACATTTCCAGCATTTCCTAGAACCCTCTTGTGCCCCTCACATCATTATCCACCTTTCAAATACAAGAACTGTCTTGATATGTAAAATTATAGCCTAGGTGTATCTACTTCAGTTTGTATAAATAGACTTATAGAAGTAGTCTGGATTGTTTTGTTCCAATTATATTTATAAAATTAATCCAACTAGATGTATAATTGAGCTTTGTTGCTTTCTACTTTTATATTGTTTTCCACTATCTACCACAATTTACTTACCCAATCTTCTACCAATGGGCATTATGAGATCAGTTTTTCTGAAATTTTTAAATGAATTAATATGGACATTTTAGACCACTTAATATAACATTAATATATTGAACATATCAGTAATTTTAAATTGATTATAACATATTGAGAAAAGTCACTAAATTAGGCAGACAGGGATAATTAGAAAAACTATAATATCAAGGCTTTGCTTGAACAAAACATTAACATTTTAAAAAAGAATATAGATATCCTTTTTTAATAGTAGAAATTAAGTCACCTTTAATTTATACAATGTATTGGGTTCTACTCATTTCAAGTTTTACTTCATATTACTGTTCTTCACTTGAAATACTCCTGTTCCACATACAGTGGCTGGATCAGCAGAAATTAAGCTAATAAATTAACATGTCTTCACTTTTTTCTGAAAAATGCAGTCATTTCATTATATTGAGGCCAATGAGGTTTTAACATCATATCAAAAACGCAGATAGAGTTTGAACTCCAAAGCTTACTTCAAGTATATCATTTAACAGCTTTAAAACTCCCATGCTTACAAAATTTAATTAAAGTGAATTACAATTAACATAAAAATGTCTGTGATATTAAATTCTTACATTAGACAGGTTTTGGGTCCTGCTCAGATAGACTTTCAGAGAATTGGGTGTAGCCATAAAATAATTCAATTTCACCTCAGGTTTCAAAGCACCAATTTTATGTATGAGAAAATTTTTAAAAAATTGGGACACCAAATGGAGCTACTTAATCAATATTTCTTGTTTGTACTATTCTTTTTTGTTTTTTAATTTATTACATTTATTGGTGAATTGTAGTTATACATTTTGATAAGTGTCAGGGTATCAGAAGCATGTATGCACACATTGCTCATTTAGTCCTCCCTCAAATCCCACCCTATTCCCTCCCCCTTCCCTCCTTTCCGTGCTCAGCATAGTGATTGACTCTGATAAGTTTGTGTATATACATCATGTGCATTAGTGTGTTTCCCTCTTCCTCCCTCCCATGTCCCTCAGTTAGGTTGCCTTCTTTGCTCAACTAAAGGTTTCTCCTTCTTTATCTGGGGTCCCTTCTAAGTCCCATTCTCCCTAGCTTCCACATATTAGGGAGAACATCCAACTTTTCACTCTTTGTGACTGACTAATCTCATTTAACATAATGTTCTCCAGTTCCCTCTATTTCATTGCAAATGATGTAATTTTGTTCTTCTTTATGGCTGCATAAAATTCCATTATATATATAAAATTCCATTATATATATATATATATATATATATATATATATATATATATCCCATAGTCTTGTAATTCATTCATCTGTTGATGGACACCTTGGCTGGTTCCAAAGTTTGGCAATTGTGAATTGTGCAGCTATAAACATAGATACACATGCATTAGTTTGGTAGTTTAGTTTCAGTCCTTTTGGGTAGATGCCTAGAAGTGGTATTGCTGGGTTATATTGTAGGTTCATTCCCATTCTTCTGAGGATCCTCCACACTGTTTTCCAAAGTGGTTGCAATAATTTGCAATCCCACCAACAGTGTATTAGAGTTCCTACTTCTCCACATCCTCACCAACATTTGTTGTTGTTTGTGAGTTTAATGATTGCCATTCTAATTGGGGTTAGATGAAATCTCAGGGTAGTTTTGGTTTGCATCTCTCTGATTGCTAATGATGTTGAACATTTTTCATACATTTATTGGCCATTTGTATTTCTTCTTCTGTGAGGTGTCTATTTAGTTCACTTGCCCATTTTTTGATTGGTTTATTTGTTTTTTTTAGGGGTGATTTTTTTAAGTTCTCTGTATATTCTAGATATTAGTCCTCTATCAGAAGAGTAGCTGGCAAAAATCTTCTCCCATTCTGTTGGCTCCCCGTTGAGGTTCTTGATTGTTTCCTTTGCTGCACAGAAGATCTTCAGTTTCATGCAATCCCATGTATTGATCCTCATCTTAGTTTCCTGTGACTTTTGGGTCTTGTTGAGGAAGTCTTTACCTGTGCCTATCTGTTGAAGTGTTGGACCTATGCCCTCTTCAAGTAGCTGCAAGGTCTCTGGTCTGATTTCTAGGTCTTTGATCCATCTTGAATTGACTCTTGTATAAAGTGAGAAAGTGGGTTTATTTCTATTTTTCTGCATATGGTTAGCCAGTTTTTCCAGCACCATTTGTTGAAGAGGCTATCCTTTTTCCAGTAGGTGTTTTTAGCCCATTTGTCAAAAATCAATTGGCTGTAGGTGTGTGGGTTTGTTTCGGAGTCTTCTATTCTGCTCCATTGGTCTATGTGTCTTCTTTTGAGCCAATATCATGCTGTTTTTATTACTATGGCTTTGTAGTATAGTTTGAAGTCAAGTATTGTGATGCCTCCTGCATAGTTCTTGTTGCTGAGAACTACTTTGGCTATTCTGGGTTTTTTGTTGTTCCAAATTAATTTAAGGACAGATTTTTTTCTATGTCAGTGAAGAATGACTTTGGTAATTTAATGGGTATTGCATTGAATCTGTAGAGCACTTTTGGAAGAATGGCCATTGAAAGTGTGGTTTTCTTAGTGCTTGTGATATTATAAGTGTAAATCCTCAATATACTTTTTTTTGCAGTATTGGGGATTGAACGCAGGGTCATTCTACCTCTGAGCTACACCTCCAGCCCTATTTTTTATTCTTTATTTTGAAACAGGGTCTCAACAAGTTACAGAGGCCTCACTAAGTAGTTGAGGCTGGATGTGAACCTGGATCCTCCGCTATCAGCCTCCCAAGTACTGGAATTACAAGCGTGTGCCACCACACCCGGCTCACAATACAGTTTTGCTGAGACAATATAGAAAGTGGTAAAAATGAAGTGTGGGGAGAAGCTTTTTCACATGGAACTGACCAGTCAGCATTATCTATAGCTAAATGAAATATATGGAGAAAGAATATTTTGTTAAAAACAATTAATAAAGTTTATATACATCTACTGCATTCTAGCTAAGAGCAATGTAATGCTGGGAGCAAAGCAAATTGCAGGAAATTGCAAATTGCAGCTAATTCTATCTAAGAAAATATCCAAACCTTTCTTCAGCAGTAGCCCTCCAGCAGAAACTTTAAATATGTGATTAGATTACCCTCCCTGTGATCTTGGTTTGCAAATGTCCAAATAGCTGTAATAAAATAATCATGGATTTGGAACTCCATCCACCCATTCTATTTGACCATAATAATGTACCAAGGAAGTTCATTGTGTGCGGTGATTGAAGGCTGGGCTAAGGAGTACAGTTAAACCTGTGTTTATGGGAGTGCAATGTGGAGAGAATCAGCTGGTCTTTGCAGAAGGGTATTTTAAATGGAAATCACAATAGAAGCACTGATGGCATGCCCACAGCTGAACTGGAATTTAGTATTAGTAAGAAACATCATAACCTGGGACTCAGTGTTTGATAATCACTTTCTAATTGGCATAGTTCTATCTAATTTGTACTTAAGACACATTTTCCCCTATGTTCAAGTTCTGAAGTAAAAAAGATTGCACCTTAAATATGTTGAACAGAATTGTAATCCCAGTACTTTGGGAGGCGGAGACCGGAGGATCCAGGTTCGCGGCCAGCCTCAGCTCTCTCTCCTTGTCATTCTCTCTCTCTCTCTCTCTCTCCTTAGTGAGGCCTCCGCAACTTTGTGAGACCCGGTTTCAAAATAAAGTATAAAAAATAGGGCCGGGGGTGTAGCGCGGAGGTAGAACGCCCCTGGGTTCAATCCCCTGTACTGCAAAAAAAAAAAAAAAATAAAGATGTTGAACAGAAGTTTTAAAGTATAAATAGTATCTTAAGGTACTGCCTTTTATATGTGACATTTTTTCCTCATTTAACCCAGTTTTGGATCATGAAACTCCAGATTGAGAACCAAAAAGGTTGTTTATAGAATACTTTTGTGTATGTGTTTGTGTGTGTATGTTTTGTTTTTGTTGAATTAAATAACATTTATTACTAAAGTTTCATTTATGTTTCAGAGTTATACATAATTTTGTTACCTTAAATAGTTAATATAATATTATATCTAAATGAAGAAAATAACTATTTTTCATTAAATTGGCTGAAAAGGTTTAAATATGTAATAGCTATAAGGAAGACTGGCATCAAAACTGTCTTAATATAACCAAAATTTTTTTTGTGGTACTGGGGATGGAACCCAGGGGCATTCTACTTCCAATCTACACCCCCAACCCTATTTTTTATTCTTTATTTTTGAAACAGGGTCTCACTAAATTGCAGAGGGCCTCACTAAGTAGCTGAGGCTGGCCGTGAACCTGTGATCCTCCTATCTCAGCCTCCCAAGTACTGGTGCCACCGCCAAATCACATTTAACTAGAGCTTCATGCAAACCATTTTTCCACTCCTCTTAGGAAAAAAAATCCACCTAACAGAATTTGGAGAATGAAATTTGAAGCTATAATAATTTGAAATAATTTTTTACCTTTTCATACATCTGAGGAATTTAACCATACAAGTTTCAAAGTAGCATTTCAAATATTGTTCTTTTTCATTATGTTTAATATCCTATTGCATTTACTAAGTCTTCCATATTTTAAGAGATTTTTTTCTATGGAAAAGTTACATATTTCTAATTGTGAAAAGGGAGTTTCAGAAATGATTTACATTTTGCTGAATGTGGTGGTATATGCCTGCAATCCCAGTACTTGGGAGGATGAAACAGGAGGATCAAAGGTTTGAAGCCAGTCTCAGCAACTTAGCAAGACCCTCAGGAACTTAGAAAATAATAAATAAAACAGGGTTGGGAGTGTAGTTTAGAGTTAGAATGTCCCTGGGTTCAATCCCCAGTACCACAAACAAGCAAACAAAAGAAATTATTTACATTTTGACCTCAAAAGTAGATGGGAATTTATCCCACATGGAATGTTACTCAGAATTCTGCAACAGACCATTCTGCTACAGATATTTTGTGATACACCCAAAACCCATCTTGCTTAAGTCAAAACCTCCTGTTAATAAATCTGGTGTCAAAATCTCCTATAATCATTAGTTCTTTGTTAAGCTACCCTTTAGTTTTCATTCTTATCTCTATGCTCTTCAGATTAAAATATGCTATCACTAATAATTTGCTCCCGAAAAAATTGCTTTAATTATGTTTACTTACAAACATGTATCTTTTTCTTTTAGAATTTCAAAAAAGTCCAATTGAAGATTAAAATTTATATGGTAGCTACTAATAATCATGACTAATATGAAATTAAGCAACATACCACCTCTTAGTTTCAGACAAGAATACACATTTCAATAACCAACTAGTTATTCTTGTTGCTTAGAAAGCTCCATACTCTATACCTCTGTATGACTGTGCTCTTTTGATTCTGAGTCCTGCTCAAATTGCACTTTATCAGGAAGAACGTTTCTACACACACAAGCTAGAGTAGCCCCAGGAGTCACTCCCTGCCATGTTACTCCATTCTATTTTTAATCATTATTTGAAATTATTTCCATTAATTGATTTATATATTTACTAGTTTGACTCTTCATTTTATCCTTTCCAATCCCTCCATATGCCCATGCCATACACGT
Organism: Glis glis; assembly: GCA_004027185.1. NCBI lineage: Eukaryota > Metazoa > Chordata > Mammalia > Rodentia > Gliridae > Glis > Glis glis. The sequence goes on from PVJS01037235.1 coordinate 6,423, forward strand.
AACTAGAATATAAAGCCCAAGGGATCAGACATCTTGCTGTGTTCTTTACCAACTGTATCATTGGTGTTTAGAATAATGCTTTGAATATATATTTTAATTAAATAATTTAATTTAATTTAGTTAGTAAATGAAATGGATAAAGTAGAGTGATCATAGATAAGGCTGTAGAGATAATCGGAGGACTGATCTAATGTAATAAACAATGGTAATATCCTTAGGACATATTTTAAAGCAATCCGCTAATATAAAAAACCCTATGTAGAAAGTTACCTAATCAGAATATGATGATTTGGCAACATGTATTTGCTTCTTAGGACAGCTTTTGTGAGTATACAGTAGCACACTTTTCTTATCCCTGTTTTTATATTTGCCTCTCTTCTCTCTGAATCAATTGTAATACACACAAATATAGGCACTCTGAGCTTGACATGTCTATCACAATTCTTTCTACAAGGTAAGGATTACTGAATACTTCTTGGTAGTAAATTATTGAAGCTGGGTGTGGTGGCTCATGCTTGTAATCCCAGTACTTGGGATAGAAGGATGCTCCTTAAAATAGGAGGATCACAGTTTTGCTGTCAGCCTCAGCAACTTATTGAGGCCCTCAACAACTTAGTGAGACCTTGTTTCAAAATAAAAATGAAATAGAACTGGGGATGTAGCTCAAAGGTAGAATACCCCCGGGTTCAACCCGCAGTACCACACACAAAAAAGTTTTGAGAATTTATCTATCCATTCAATAAAGACTTATTGAATACCTACTTATGAAAATAAATATGCTGGATGAAATGGAAGAAAGCTATTAATGACTGTCAGCATTAACTATAATTAAAAAGTATACAGTTAAGATATTAAAGGCCCATTCAGAAATAAACATGAGTTTCATGAAAGAAGTGTTATACTATAAATAAACATAAGGGGTTTCACAAGTTCATAAGAATAACCTAGGGTTGTAAAAATATTGTCTGTATTTGTTGTTAAATTCATAATTATGAAGTTGTTCTTTATGGAAAAGTCTGAGTGGGAACTCAGAGATACTTACATCAGTAGAGTAGACCATTAGTTATGACCCACACTTACATAGCATAGCTTACTAATTGATCTGTAACAGAAAAAGCAGTAGTGGTCTGTCACATATAATCCAGGTAGTAACATCCTACATTGGAAAGATGATCACCAGGCCCTTCTCTACCAGGGAAGAGAATTCCTTTCTCAGAAAACTATGTGATGGTTGGATTGAAGGCTAGAAGGCATCTTTTTAAAATTATTTTCTGAGCCAGTGTCATTATGATTAGAAAATAGAAATGATTCTAATGGAAATGACTATAAATAATTAAATTATAAAATCATTATAAAAGCTGTTTCTCTCAATTATAGTATCATTTATGCTGTACCAAGCTTAGAGGTTTACATTTTTGCTATCTGAGTCTTCACAAATTTCTCTTTTTCAAAGGACAAATGTCTTTTTACATAGGTATTGAATTTCCATTTGCATAAGAAAATTGAAGCATGACAGCAGAAAAAAAGAGCAATAGACCCATAATACTATGTTAATTGCAACATCTTACTATTTTAATGAATGCAGGAAGATCATTTTTCTTAGAATGATGAGAATTGTGCTTATTATTATTTTTGTTGTTAATCCAAATCTTGCCTCATCTTCATTCTGGTAGCATTCTTGTGTTTCTTTTCAAAGGAAAGAGACTGCTCAATAAATAATTCATTTGAAATGCACAAATAGTCATCTTCACTTAATTATGGGTACATCAAGTTTGTTACCACAGAAGTCGTTAAAAAATTCAGTAACCATTGACAGATTATTCCAATAATTATATTGCCTTATCAGAAACTAAAAAATTACAATGCTATGTCATTTGCCTTGTGAGACATGTTGAATGGGTCTACCTGACCAATTTTTAGAAGCACAATTTTTTTTTTGACTATTCAGTTAGCTGGGCGTGGTGGCGCACACTTGTAATCCCAGTACTTGGGAGGCAGAGAGAGGAATATCACAGGATTGTGGCCAGCCTCAGCAACTTGTGAGGTACTCCACAACTTAGTGAGACCCTGTTTCCAAATAAAGAATAAATATCTTGCTGGGGATATAGCTTGGAGGTAGAATGCCCCTGGGTTCAACCCCCAGTTCCACACACACACAAAAAAAATTCAGTTAATCATTTTCCAAGACTGATACTGCCTCAGTAGTTTGACTTCTAAGGTTGTGCCTGTGATTTTTCAATTCAGAGTATTTTTGGTCCCTTTGAATATTGCCATTTTTCTATTTGACTAATTTGATCTTATTTTCTTTCTTTAGAAACCCTAAGTAGACTGTGCTATTGAGAAGGAGAGGGGTATACATGTCAATTGAGTAAAAAAAAAGCAATAAAGCAATATGTGTGTGTGTGTGTGTGTGTGCATGTGTACATGTGTGTATGTGTGTGTACATATGTTTATATATATATATATATATATGAATAACATATATATATAATGAATGACATGCATATATTGCACACCCTTTGATTCATTTGAATTTAGTTACATGGAGTGAAATTCTCAGAATATTTTACTTTAGCTAACTGTAGTTTTATAGCAAGTCTTTCAGTTGAGCAATGGCAGTTTTTGATGTTCTTTTTCAGTATTGTGTTGGCTATTCTGGATATTTTTAGCCATGGAAACTGTAGAATTAGTGTGCCAATACCCACAAAATAACTTGTTATGATTTATTAGGATTGAGTTGAATCTATAGATTAAATTGGGAAGAACTGATCTTCTAGAAAGATTGAGTATTCTTGTACATAAGCATAGAATAATTCTTCATTTTTTAAAAGATTTTCTTTGAGCTGGGCATGGTGGTGCACTCTTGTAATCCCAGTACTTGGGAGGCAGAGACCGGAGGATCCGGGTTCGCGGCCAGCCTCAGCTACTTAGTGAGGCCCTCTGCAACTTTGTGAGACCCTGTTTCAAAATAAAGTATAAGAAAAAATAGGGCCGGAGGAGTAGCTCGGAGGTAGAACACCCCTGGGTTCAATCCCCAGTACCACAAAAAAAAAAAAAAAAGATTTTCTTTGACTTTTTTATCAGATTTATTTTGCTCAAAGAGATCATTTTCACAGACTTACTATTAAGTATTTTTATTATAATAGCAATATATTTTTATATTTAAAATTTCATTTGTTCATTGTCTTTAGATAGGAAAGCATTGATTTTTATATGTTTATTTTTTATCCTTATTACCTTACTATATTCACTTGTTAGTGCCAAGAAATTTTTGTGAATTTGGGTGAATTTTCTATGTAGAAAATAATGACACATGCAAGCATACACAGTTTTAATTCTTGTTTTTGAATCTGTATATATTTTTGTCATACTTCATTTGCTAGACATTGGTGCAGTATTGAATAGAGAGATAAGAAATCAGCCTTATTTTGTCACCAATCTCAGAGAGAAAGCATCTAATTTCCACCATTAAGCATAGTTGCTGTAGATTTGTAGATGTTCCTTATCAAGTTAAGAGGATCTGCAGTATTACTAGTTTGCTGAAAGCTTTTTTTAAGAATGGATGTTGGATTTTGTCACTTGATTTTTCTGCAACTATTGTTGTAATCATATAATATTTCTTCTTCAGCCTGTTGATATGATGGGTTACATTAATTTTTGGATGCTGGGCCAGCCTTGAGATAAATACTTGAAATAAATTTTGCTTTTTCATTATGCATAATTATTTTTAAACATTGTTGATTGGATTGGATTTGCTAAAAATTTTCTGAAGATTTTTGAATCTGCATGATAGATATTGTACAGTAATTTTCCATTCTTGTCATTTTTCCTCGGCTTTTGGTATTCGAGTAATACAAGCCTTATTAGCAAGTGTTCCATCTGTTTCTATGTTTTGGAAGATATTACAAATAAATGGTAGCATTTTTCCTAAAATGCATATTAGGATTTTCTAGTAAAGCCTCTTTGGAGGTTATAAAGACTCAATACTTCAACAGATATAGGAATAATAAGATGGTCTATTTCTCCTTTTATGCATTTTGGTATATTGTACCTATTAAGGATTTTTTAAATTTCTTATAAATTATCAGATTTATGATCATACAGTTATTCTTAATCTTCCACTTACTATTCTTTTAATGTTTATAGGATCAAGAGCAATGGGTCTTCTGTTATTCCTAATACCAGTAATTTTTTTAAGTGGTTAGCCTGAGTAAAGATTACCAATTTTATAAAACTTTACAAAGAACATGGTTTTTCATTGACTTTTCTTTACTATCTTCCTGTTTTCAATTTCATCTATTTCTTACCTTTTTTATTATTTATTTTTTTCTGTCACCCATAGACTTGAATTTTCTTTTTTAGTTTCTTGTTTTGTTTTGTTTCTGACAACATAAATCTATTTTCTCACAGTTCTGGAGTCTGGAAACCCAAGATCTGTGTGTTGGTAGCTTTGGTTTCTTCCCATGCCTCTCTCCATGGTTTGGAGATGCTCACCTTCTTGCTATATTCTCACATGGCCTTTCCTCTGTCTTCACACAAACCTGATGTCTGGTATTCTTTTTATATTTAAATTAGGTTTATTTTAAACTGATACATAAAAAGGTATATATTGTACATATTGATGGGGTACCATATAAGGTTTCAAAACAAGTATACATTGTGTAATGTTTAAATCAGGTTAAACACACATATTTCCTCAAGCATTTACCATTTTTTTTACAGTGAAACATTCATAATCTGTTCAGCTCTTTGAAACCTATAGTACATTAGTATTATCTTTAGTCACACTACTGTGCAATTGCACACCAGAAATTCTTACTCCTATCTAACTATAACAGTACCCATTGATCAACCTTTCCCCATTCATCCCTCCCCTGTATTCTCCTTGCCATGTAGTAAAAAGCAATGTACTCTCAACATCTGAGATAAAATTTTTAAGATTCTATATGAGTAAGATCATGTAGAACTTGGCTTTCTATGCGTGGTTTATTTCACTAAACCTCATGGTTTCCAGTTCCACCGATGTTGTCACATAAGATTGTATTATTTTTTTATGGATAATTGTGTAGGTCATTATTTTTACTGCTGTAATCCAAAACAACTGACCTCATAACATAGAGGAAGGAAGATTTATTTGCTCACAGTTATGGAGATTTCAGAGGTTTAGTCCATGTGAGGTCTGGTTTGCAGAGCTCAGGGAATGGCAGCCGGAAGCAGAGAGAGGGAGAGAGCAAGACTCTGGTCTCACTTCACAGAAGCTAGAAGCAAGAGAGTGCAAGCAAGGGGATGAGACATATAATTCCCAAGACCACACCCTCAGGGACCCACCACTTCCAGCCACACCCACCAGCCTAGGTTATCATCCAATAAATCCATTATAGTGTATTTATCCTATGATGAGATTACAACACTCATGACTTAATTATATCAACTCTGAACATTAATACATGAACTCTTCAGGGGAAATTCTATATCTATCCATAACATCATTGTATATATGTACCACATTTTATTTATCCATTGATTAGTTGATGAACAGTTAGGTTATTTCCTTTCTTGTTTTATTTTCTGAGGAATCTCCATACTATTTTCCATTAGAGATGTGTACTATATTACATTCCCACCCAGAGGGTGCAAAGGTTCCCTATTTCACACTTTTTTATTAGCAACATCCCTACATTTTTGTTATACTTTTATTTTCATTTAGTTCAAAATATTTTTTAACTTCTCTTGAAACTTCTTTAACCTGTCTGTTACTTTGAATTGTGTTGTTTACTTCAAAATATTTTGGAATTTCCCAACTATCTTTCTGTTACTGAATTGTGGGTTAATTCTGTGCAGTCTGGGAACATGTATTTTATAACTTAAATTATTTTAAATTTATTAAGATTTCTTTTTTATATTTATTTATTTTTTATTGGTACATTGTAATATTACATCTTCATGGGTTTCAGGGTGGTAGAAGTATACATGCACACATTGCTCAATTAGCCCTCCCCTAATTCCCACCTCCATTCCCTCTCCTTTCCCTCCTTCTCATGTTCAGCATAGTTATTGACTTTGATAAGTTTGTGTATGTACATCCTGTGCATTAGGGTGTTTCACCCTTCCCCCTTCCATTTCCTTCAGTTAGGTTGCTTCCTTTACTCATCTGAGGTTTTCCATCTTTGTCTGGAGTCCCTCTACAGCCTATTCTCCCTAGCCTCCCCACATTAGGGAGAGCATCCAACTTTTCACTGTTTGTGACTGACTAATCTCACTAAGCATCATGTTCTTTTGATTCCATCCATTTCCCTGCAAATGAAAAAAATTTGTTCTTCTTGATGGTTGCATAAAATTCCATTGTGTACATATCCCATAGTTTTCTAATCCATTCATCTATTGATGGGCATCTTGGCTGGTTCCATACTTTGGCAATTGTGAATTGTGCAGTTATAAACATAGATACACATGCATTAGTCTGGTAATTTGATTTCCATTATTTTGGGTAGATGCCTAGAATTGGTATGGCTAAGTCATAAGGTGGGTTCATTCCCAATCTTCTGAGGATCCTCCACACTGTTTTCCAAGTGGCTGCACTAATTTGCAATCCCACCAACAGTGTATTAGAGTTCCTACTTCTCCACATCCTTGTCAGCATTTGTTTGTGTTTTTAATGATTGTCATTCTAATTGGGGTTAGGTGAAATCTCACAGTAGTTTTGATTTGCAACTCTCTGATTGCTAATGATGTAGAACATTTTTTCATACATTTATTGGCTATTTGTATTTCCTCTTTTGTGAAGTGCCTATTTAGTTCACTTGCCCATTTTTTGATTGGGTTGTTTGTGTTTTTAGCAGTAAGTTTCTTGAGTTCTCTGTATATTCTAGATATTAGTCCTCTGTCAGAGGAGTAGCTGGCAAAAATCTTCTCTCACTCTGTCATCTCTCTGTTGAGGTCCTTGATAGTTTCCTTTGCTGCGCAGAAGCTCTGCAGTTTAATGCAATCCCATGTATTGATCCTCTTTTTAAAATCTTGTGCCTTTGCGGTCTCATTGAAGTTTGTACCTGTGCCTATGTGTTGAAGAGTTGGACCTATGCCCTCTTCAAGTAGCTGCAAGGACTTTTGTATAATTTCCAGGTCTTTGATCAATCTTGAATTGACTCTTATACAGGGTGAGTAAGTGGGGTTGATTTCCATTTTTATGAATGTGATTAACCAGTTTTGCCAACACCATTTTTTGCAGAGGCTATCTTTTTTCTAGGGTATGTTTTGGCTCCTTTGTCAAAAATCAATTGACTGTAAGGGAGTGGATTTGTTTCTGAGACTTCTATTCTGCTCCATTGGTCTATGTGTCTGCTTTTGTGCCAATACCATGCTGTTTTTATTACTATGGCTCTGTAGTATAGTTTGAAGTCAGGTATTGTGATGCATCATGCATAGTTATTATTGCTGAGAACTATTCTGGCTATTCTGTTTTTTTGTTGTTGTTGTTGTTGTTCCAAATGAATTTCAGGACTGATTTTTCTATGTCTGTGAAGAATGACCTTGGTAATTGAATGGGTATTGCATTGAATCGGTACATCACTTTTGGAAGAATGGTTACTTTGATGATATTTATTCTGCCTATCCAAAAGCATGGGTGGTCTTCCATCTTCTAATATCTTCAATTTCTTTCTTCAGTGTTTTGTAATATTCCTTGTAGATGTCTTTTATCTCCTTGGTTAGGTTTATTCCTAAGTTTTTTATTTTTTGTGGGATATCATGAGTGGAAATGTTTTCTGGATTTCTTTTTCAGTGGATTTATGTTTGGCATATAGAAAAGCTTCCTATTTTTTAAGATTGATTCTGTATCTAGACATTTTGATGAATTTGTTGATCAGTTATATGAGCCTTTTTGTTGAGTTTTTTGGGTCTTCTAAGTATAATATCATGCCATCTGGAAATAGAGATAGTTTCAGTTCTTCTTTTCCTATTTATACTCCTTTTATTTCCTTCTCTTGCCTTATTGCTCTGGCTAGAGTCTCTAGTCCTATATTGAAAAGGAGTGGTGACAGTGGACATCCTCGTCTTGTTCTTGTTTCTAAGGGGAACTCATGTAGTTTTTCCCCATTCAACATGATGTTGACTGTGGGCCTATTGTATATTGCCTTTATGATGTTGAGGTATGTTCCTCCTATTCAGATTCTCTGCAGTGTTCTTATCATGAATGGGTGTTGGATTTTGTCAAATGCTTTTTCAGTGTCTATTGAAATGATCATGTGACTTTTGTCTTTAGTTCTGTTTATGTGGTGGATTACATGGATTGTTTTTTGTATGTTGAACCAGCCTTGTAGTCTTGTGCTTATCACTTTCTCAAGGAGCAAGAGCAAGAATGTCATGAAACTAGGATCCTCTGAGACCGTAGCCTCCCTCTATGTTTCATTCTCATCAGAAGAGGCTGTGATCTTGTAGGAGGTATGCTTCCCGCTAGGCTTGGTATGCCAAGCCTTGAGACACACCGTGCCCTCAGAGGACAGAAAGCATAGAGCAGGCAGCTCCAGTCACCTCAGATCACCCACACATTTGGTTTATGGTGTTCCTTAGGTCTGAGGCATCTTTATTGACTTTTTGTCTTGAAGATCGATCCAGTGGTGTGACAGGGTGTTGAATTCTCCCAATATTATTGTATTGGGACCTATGTGAGACTTAATGTCACAAAGAGTTTCTTTTATGAAAGTGTTTGCACCTATGTTTAGGGCATAAATATTGACTATTGTTATATCCTCTTGCTGGATTGTTCCTTTTACCAGTAAGAAATGACCACCTTTGTCTCTTCTGATAAGTTTAGGTTTGAAGTCTATTTTGTCTGATATCAGAGTTGCTACTCCTGCTTGTTTTTGAATTCCATTAGCATGGATTACCTTGCTCTATCCTTTGACCTTTAGTTTGTGAGTATCTTTACTTGTAAGGTGTGATTCTTGCAGGCAACATATAGATGGATTCTGATTTTTAATCCATTTTGTCACCTTATGTCTTTTGATTGGGGAGTTGAGACCATTTATATTCAGCGAGATTATTGAGAGATGAGTTTTAATTCCTAACATTTTGAGTCTTAATTTCTGTTTGAGGTAGAGTTTGTTCTTTGCCTAGTTTTTTGTTTGATGGAAATCATTGTTTCTCTGGTTCTGGTGTTTCTTTATTATTTCTTCTTTGTAATTAATCTCTTTGAGTATTTTCTCTAGTATTGGTTTGGAAGACATAAAGTCTTTCAGCTTCTGTTTGTCATGGGAGGTTTTTATTTCCCCATCAAATTTGATAGGAATCTTTGCTGGGTAGATACATCTTGGCTGGAAGTTGTTTCCTTTCAGAGTTTGGAATATGTAACTCCAGGCCCTCCTGGCTTTCATGATTTGGTTTAGAAAGTCGGAAGTGATTCTTATTGGTTTGCCTCTGAATGCTACTTGATCTTTTACTCTTATTCCCTTTAAGATTCTCTCCTTGGCCTCTACATTAGTCAATTTGACTATTATGTAGTGTGGTCAACCTCTTCTCTGATCTTGTCTATTAGGGGTTCTATATGTTTCCTGTACCTGTGTTTTGACCTCTTTTCCTATGTGTGTATAATTTTCTAATGTTACTTCTTTGAAAAGATTATTGATTCCTTTGGTTTCAGCTTCTATTTCCTCTTCTATGCATATTATTCTTAGGTTTGCCCTTCTAAGATTGGCCAAAATCTCTTTGTTGTCCAATTCATGTTGTCAAATTGTTTTTTTTTTCTAAATTATATACTATGTGTTCATTTTTGGAGAGGTCTTCTTCTAAGAGTGAGATTCTGTTTTCCACGTGGTCTAATCTATTGTTGATAGTTTGTATTGATATCTTCATTTCAATTATTACATTCTTCACTTCCTTCAGAGCTTTTGACTTCTGTTGGGTGTCAGATTCTTTGTTTATTTGATCCTTCATTGCTTTCAGGCTCTTGCTGAATTCTTTTTAGAAATGCTGTATCATTTCTATTAAAGTTCTGAATTGTCCTTCTGGCAATCTTTGCACTTCTGTGTTGGCGGGTTCTGTTGTGGAGTTGTGGGAGCTCATTGCTTCTTTGCTATTCTTCCTTCTCATAGTTTCAGGTTTCTTAAGTTTATATCTTTGTTGCTTTTTGTAGCTCTTTCTCACTTTGTAGGTTTCCTATGTCTAATATCTCTCCCTGTATAGTATCATATTCTGGATGTAGATAGTTGCTACTAGGTGAGCCTTAAAGGTGAATAGCCTTTACTGAATGGTTATTCTTACTTGCTCAGTTTAATGTTCATTTGCAGGCCCAATTCTTGGTCTCCTTCAGTGATTGGGACCCTTGCCTGGTGCCTCTCATTGCTTGTGTAGGCACCCAGTGCCACTGTTGCCCCTCTCACTGCAAGCATTGGTTACCCCGTTCTCCACTTGGGCTGTCCCTATGTCTCTCTCTGTCTCCACATATGTCAGGTGTCACCAGTTGGGGATCCTGGGCTTTTGTCTCTCTTTGCCTACGGAAGTGGTGGATGTCACTTTGACCCAACTCTGTGCAAACATGGACCTCCACATTTTCTACAGAGAGGTGTGGGTTGGTCTTCATAAGACTCTGTTTCAAAATAAACTTCAAGGAACTTCACAAGAACCTGTTTCAAAATAAAAAATAAAATAGGGCTGAGGGTCAATCTCAGAGGCAGAATGCTCTTGGGTTCAATACCCAGTACTAAAAATATAATAAAAAGAAAAGAAAGAGAGGCTGGAAGTAAAAAATCACCCAAATTTCAGGTCCCCCCTATCTAAGACTTAGTCCTGTAAATAATAGCTCTGAACCTAGTTTACACTTGACTTCTAGCAGTTTGCTGTGTGACCTCAGTTCTGTAATCAGTCTAAGAAGAGTTGATTTTTTTGCTTCACCTTTTTCCTGTTTTGATCATGGGAATGAAAACTCCCAGGCACTTTGTTAAAGTGGAAACCGGCCTCATTTTCCTCTTTATATTTAAATATCTGTCAAATATTAGCATTTGCTTGATTGGTGTGTATGTTTGTGTATGTTGTATACTCATTATACTGTCAAACAGAAGATTTAAAAAGGCAATTGAAGGCCAGGCGTGGTGTCACACGCTTGTAATCCCAGTACTATGGGAGGCAGAGACCGGAGGATCCGGGTTCGTGGCCAGCCTCAGCTCTCTCACTCTCTCTCTCCATCTCTCTCTCTCTCTCTCTCTCTCTCTCTTTCTCTCTGTCTCTCTACTTAGTGAGGCCCTCCGCAACTTTGTGAGACCCGGTTTCAAAAATAAAGTATAAAAAATAGGGCCACGGGCGTAGCGCGGAGGTAGACCGCCCCTGCATTCAATCCCCAGTACCGCAAAAAAAAAAAAAAAAGGCAATTGAATGCACTCATTTTCCTTTCTCTGAAATCTAGAGTCATGCACATTTTCATGTTGAGGGGAGCACAGAGAGATGGGTGGTGGGCACCTCTTTTTCATTTCCTGAAAATATGAACTAGAAGATGGCATTTCCTCTTTTCTATACTTCATCATTCAGTAGAAAACAATTAAAAGCAAATGAGTCTTAACAAAGAGTTGGCATGCTCATTTCTGTGATGGTTATTTTTATAAGATTCAAAGCTTGTTGTAATATATTTAAAGCATTAATATTTATTTGGCATTTTACTTAAGTCTATTGTTTTAATTTTCACAAAATTATAAAAATGGTCTCATACTGATCTTTGGAAGGTTTAGAAACTTAATCAATGAACAAAATACCACCTTATGTTGAATACATATAGATTAAAATATATGACTTAAAATATCTTGGGGCAAGAAATAGATTTCAAGTGAGGCTAAAAAGAATTTCAAATTTTACAGTGACTCACTCAAAGACCTTTCATAGTCTGGTAGAAGCCTTAGTTCACTTAATCATGTTTTTGTGAAATTTGTAAGATAAGATATTTTAACCATAAATAAAGCTACTTTCTTATTGTATTTTTTTTATCATTCTATTCATTTTTCATATATGGTAGTGATGGAGTAACAACATGTGTCTGGTAGATTTGACTAAGGAGTAATCGAGTTGGGAATACACTTAGATTGGTTTTTGGAAAGTTCTACTTATGTGCTTTGTACTTGTGATCCATAGGTAAGTAATTGCTAGCCATCTTTTTATAGCAATAGCTTCTGGGGATATTGCTATTATTACAAGAATTTTACATGTGTAAGAATTTATATGTGTCCTATATCACTTATGCTCAGAAACAGGTGGGAAATGGAGTGAAGACAACATATGAAGCCAGAAACAAGAACGTGGAAGACTAATCACCAGACTTTCACAGTTGGAGCTTATATTAAATCATCATGGAAGGTAGAAAAATGGAAATTCTTTTGTATCAGAAGTATACTCAGAATATTAGTTCTCCATCATTACATAATGAATTATCCAAAACTTAGTTGCATGAAACAAGCCATTTTCTCACATGGACTAGACTTGGAGAGGTCTGGTGTCCAGGAACAGTTTACCTGTATGTCCTGACTCTGATCTTCAATGAGTTATCAGTCAAGGCTTGACTAGGGTACAGGCTCCACTTTCAAAATGGCTCAATCCCAGGGCTGTTGGCAGGAGGCCTCAGATTCTCATCACATAGTCCTCTCCACTGTCATCTGCCTGTCATTAGGCCCAGCAGTTTGTTGATTCCAGAGAAAGTAACCTGAGAGAGAGAAAGAAGGCAGTTATAATGCATTTTATAAACTAGTGCCTGAAGTTTCACACTGTCCCTTTCTCTTTGTTCTAATCATTAGAAGTGAATCACAAAATTGGGTCCATACAAAGAATATCAAAGAATTTGTAGACATAGTTTTAAAATATCACACTTGGCATTACAGTTCTGGACACTGGACATCTAAACTCAAGGTTCCAGCAGGTCATGTGCCATCTGAAGGCTCCTCCTTGCTTCTTTCTACTTTGGCTGACTGCAGGCAATTCGTGGCATTCCTTGACTTTCATTGCATCACTACAGTCTCTGCCTCTGTCTTCAGGCTGCTTCTTTCATCTGTGCCTGACCTCTCTATGTCTCTGTATTCAAATCTCTCTTTCCTTTCTCTCATAAAGTCCTCAATTGTATTAGTCTTTTTATTACTATAACAAATACCTGAAATAAATGATTTATTAAAAGAAAAGGTTTATTTTGGCTTATAACTTCAGAGACTCCAGTCCATGGTCCTGTTGCTCTCAGGCCCATAGCAAAGCAGCACATCATGATGGGTGTGCATGACCAAGCAAAACTGCTCACCTCATGGCCAGGAAGTGAAAACAAAAGAAGGAAAAAGAGACTAGGGTCCCACAACCACCTCTGAGAGCACATCCCTAAAGCCCTAAAGGCCACCTACTAGGCCCAACCTCTTAAATTTCCCTCCACCTCCCAAGTGCCAAGCTGGGGAACAAGCCTTTAATATTTAGGTCTTTGGAGGATACTCAAGACCCAAACAAAGCACTAATCATTGAATTGGAGGACCCCTCTAATTCAGTAGAACCTCATCCTAATTGGATTACATCTACTTCCATCTATTTCTAAATAAGCTCATATTCACTGGTATAAGGGATTAGGACTTGTACATATATATATATATATATATATATAT
>PVJS01037236.1:0-20026 GCA_004027185.1 Glis glis
GAGAGAGAGAGAGAGAGAGAGAGAGCGAGAGCTGAGGCTGGCCGCGAACCCAGATCCTCTGGTCTCCGCCTCCCAAAGTACTGGGATTACAAGCGTGAGCCACCACGCCCGGCACTTGTCTAGCATTTGATCAGCTCTGGAAAAATTGCCTAAAACTTAGATTCTTATCCAGAGTTCTGAACTCTGGTTCTGAATTACCAATTCTGGGTTTGAAATTTTGAGAATCTGTGAATCTCTGCACAATGTATCCTAAAAGCAGACTCATACAGATTACTCAGGGGTTGTTTGGGTCAGGGGATAGGGAAATGGTTATTCCACAATTATTTGATCTTGATGAAATCACTTAAGCACATTTGTGAGAAGATAACACCCTGCCATCCATTAAACTCTATCTCATCACATTGAAGCTTGAGAGATTCTTTCAAACTTTCCTTTTTAAAATACTTTTATTAGTGCCTCATAGTCTCACATCATAATGTAGTTCATAGTGATAGCGACATACATGCACACAGCACTTGGTGGGCTTTATACCTCTGATGTTTTACTTCTATGCCTTCCTAAGTGAATTCTAGGAATCACTAACAACAGTTTAATTTTCAAAGGTTTTCATTTTTAAAGAAGTTATGAATATAAATGTTTTGTGTTTTGTGATAATTAGCATTAAAAAGTACCCAAAAGATTCTCTAATATCAATGGTCTGTTAAATTTTTAAATTTGCAAATGAGGTTATCATTGCATTTCTCAAAGATAGCACTGCTAATGTCTTCAATCTTTTTTTCTGAAATAGATTATTTATGAAATATAGTAAACAGGCACGTAAAGGGAGACAGATTGACCGTGAATGTAACGAAGCTTAAACATGGCCCCGGCAGTGGGGAGGGAGGGCCTAGTAATGTGTGCACATTTTGTAAAATTTGCAAGAATAAGATTTTTTTTCTTACACAGAGTGCTCCACAATTATGATCTAGTCATTTTTTAAAATTTTTTTACGGAGCTGGGGATTGACCCCAGGGTCTTGGGCAGCTAGGCAAGCACTCTACCACTGATCTACCCTGCCTGCCTTTGGCTTCTCCTTATTAATGAATTTATTTAGTTTCCCACATTTGCCACACACAGGGCTTAGATAAAGAATATGGTCTCCAAGGACCATAGTTGGAAACTTCAATCTTTAAAAATACTGAAGATTGTCTACAAGACCAATGACTGAGTGTACACAGGCTCCCTCTGTATCGAACTTCAACTCTTAAGATGTGAGAGTCATGTGAATTTTACTTTTCAAGTCTCCTACGGGATGATGACTCACGAAGTCCTTGCATTTCATACATGTGTTATTCATTACATTCCATTACCACAAATGCTCACAGAAGAAATCTGAAAACCAAAGGAAACTTTCCAGCGTATTGTTGCTTCATGTTTCCTTTGATTAGTCTTCAGGAAGCCAAAAGAATAAGAACCATTTATTTTGAAGTGCAGAACATGGAAACAATGGTTTGGCATTGCTCTACTGTCATATTTGCAAATGTCAGGATCTGTCAGGATTGCTCAGAATTAGCCACACTGATTTCTTGTGCGTTCTAAATCCAGGGACTATAATTTTCTTTTTCTTTCGGTAAAGGCAGTTTTCTGACACATTTTTTTTTAATTTCAAAACTGGTCTACACACCCAACTGCAAGCACACACAGACACACACTTTCAAGAGTCATAAAAAGCCTGATTAAAAGAAATGTTTGAATGAATACCTGCACACATTCAAATCAAGGGTCTTTGGAGCTGCCTACTGGGATAGTTAAGAAATGAGAACAGTATGTGCTAATGGAAAGAAGTCAATTTTTGAAAGTCATTCAGAAAATCTATCTTAAAAGAAAGATAAAGGAGCAGGGTGTGATGGTGCATACCTGTGAGTACTTGGGAGGCTGAGACAGGAGGATGGCTAATTCGAGGCCAGCCTCAGTAACTTGGCGAGACCCTGTTTCAAAATTAAAGATAATAAAATAAAAAGGGCTGGGGGTGTAGCTCAGAGGTAGAATACCCCTTGGTTCAATCCTCAATACCAAAAAAAAAAAAAAGACATGGGTACTTGTGTCTAAATATGGCATATGAAAGTCTAATTGTCATAAAATAATTCAGGTGAAATAGCTGATTTCCTATATAGTATGAGAATGACTGGATTTATAACAGAATCAACTACATATTCTGAAATTCTGTAGTCAAGCCTTAGCGCTTCAGTTTTTGATGAGGTGGTAGCAGAACTCATGTCATACCCACTGGGACAAAGAACTAAGCAGTATTCTATCACCACCATTTCCAGTGACTAAATATCTGAAATCAATTAAAAGCAACATTGAAGTCCAGATGGGTGAGAAAATGGTAGTCTGTTTCAAATATGAACAAAGTTTTTATTATAGATAATAACAGATTTTTTTTTGTGGTACTGGAGATTGAACCCAGGGGCTTTATACCTCCGAGCTACATCCCCGGCCCTATTTTTTATACTTTATTTTCAAACCGGGTCTCACGAAGTTGCAGAGGCCTCACTAAGTAGCTGAGGCTGACCGCGAACCCCCATCCTCCGGTCTCAGCCTCCCAAGTACTGGGATTACAAGCATGAGCCACCACGCCCGGCAACAGATTTTTTTTTTGAGATGGGGTTTTGCTATGTTGCCCAAGATAGCCTTGAAATCATGATCCTCCTGCCTTAGCCTCCCGTGTAGCTAGGACTATAGGCGCCCACCACCACACCTGGCTTATCGGAATCATCCTTTGCCTTCAGAAATTTATATCCAATTGACAAGAAACGAGACTGAGCTGGGTTTGAAACCCGGCACTATGAATTGCTAACCATATAACCTTGGATAAGATACAGTCTTAGCCTCCTTATAGGTAAATTGAAGCGAACGGATGCTTCATTTCTTGAATTTGTTGTAAAGATTAAATTAAATGAAGTACATAATTGTTCAGCCTAGTTCCTGGTAGATATTAAATTCTCCATAAAAACTTATGTCTCCTTCTCCTCCCCTGACTCCACATTGTTTTTTCTCTAATGTGGTGATGCGAACTTCGTGTTCTATAAATGATTCCACAATAACTGTACTAGAATAAACTACAAAAATAATGACCAACTTGTTAGGGATATACTTTTTGTCCCTTTAAGAAATAATTAGGCTGGACACGTTGGTGCACATCTGTAATCTCAGAGACCCAGGAGGCTAAGGCAGGAGGTTCACAGGTTCGAGGTCAGCCCCAGCAACTTGGCAAGACCCTGTCTCAAAATAAAAAATAAAAAGGGCTGGGGGTGAAGCTCAGTGGCATAGAACCCCTGGGTTCAATCCTCAGAACAGCAAAAAATAAATAATAATAAAAATGATGTGGATGACTTCTTCATTTCCAGTGGCTATTAGAGTGGAAGTTCTGGGTTTAAATTCTACCTTCTTTCTCATCCTTGTTACGACAGCTCCAGCATTTATTTATTTATTTATTTATTTGTGGTACTGGGGATTGAACCCAGGGACACTCTACCTCTGAGCTACACCTCCAGCCATGTTTTTTTGTTTTGTTTTGTTTTGAAACAGGGTCTCCCTAGGTTGCTGAAAATCTCGCTATATACCCGAGACTGTCCTCAAACTTGTGATCCTCCAGTCTCAGCCTCCTAAATACTGGGATTGCAGGCGTGCGTCACCAGGCCAGGCTTCAGCTAGAGCCTCTTTAAGTTGTGTTTCATCATCCATAAAGCATAATTTATGACAATGATGCCTACCATAACTATCTTAGTGGACACAATTCATCACATAGCTCTTAACACACTTACCACTACTCAGCAGTCAGGACAACACTCCCGCCTAGTCTTCCTCCTCACCGTTCCTATCCTTGGTCATCTCCTCTATCCATACTTCCTCCCTTAATGATGTGATCCAGACGCCTGGCACTAAACACTCCCAGACGCTAACAACTCCGGTCCAGACATCTCTGCTGAA
Organism: Glis glis; assembly: GCA_004027185.1. Lineage (NCBI taxonomy): Eukaryota > Metazoa > Chordata > Mammalia > Rodentia > Gliridae > Glis > Glis glis. The sequence continues at coordinate 3,973 of PVJS01037236.1, forward strand.
CTCTGGACTCAGATACGAATCCTGTTCAACCTTGCCAATTTGAAGGTTTAAGAGACATTTCAAACTCTATGTCCCAACCTCATCTTTCTAAGCCCGCTCCACCTTTCCCACGTCAGCTGTTCCAGGCGCTCTGGCCGAACACCTGGCTGCCATCCTTAGTGATTCTCTATATCATAGTCAAGTCATTAACAAACTCTGTTAGCTCTGAGGCATCCAGAATCTGACCACTCCTCACCACTGCTGCTGCCACACCCTGGTCTCAGCACCAACATCTCCTGCCTGGACGACCACAGTGGCCTTCGGGCTGGCCTTCTGCTTCTATCCTGCCTTCTAAAATCTAATCTGCACACATCCACCAGCGACCCTTTCAGATTGGAATGTGAAGTCATACCACAGCACTTCTGCTCCAAATGTTGTGCTAGTTCTCCGTTTCCCTGGAGTGGAGGTAAAATCCTCGCACTGGCCTAGAAGGCCCTATGCAATACGGCTCATTGCATGTGGGCCTCCTTTTCTCTGCTCTCCATTCTCTGCTCCAGGGATACTGGCCGTCTTGTTCATCCTCAAGCAGGCCACACTCCAGCTATTTCCTCTGTCTGGAAGACTCTTCCTTCAGATTTCCATACCTCCCTCTCTTCTTTAAGTTTTCATTCAAAGGACATCTCCTTAATGCCAGTTCCTCCAAGTACCCTATTTAATATTTCAATGCCACCTTCATGCCACTTTTCTGCCTCCATATTCCTAATTCCCTTGATCTAGCTTTGATTTTTCTCTTTTCCATCACACCTATTATCTTCTAACATATTATATAATGGATTTAGGTACTAAGGGCAGGGGCCTTTATTTTCTTTACCAGTAATCCCAAGGGCAAAGAACAATGCTTGATATGTAAAGATGCTCAGTAAATATTTGCTGAATGAATACAAATGAAGTTAATTATGGAGAACTAGAACATAAAGAGTATGCAGCTTTACATTTTAAAGAATGAGCTGCACAAGATTAGATAATGAAAGCTTTTTGAAGCAATTTTGAAACTGAAAATAGTTTATTACATTACTGTGCAGAATCAACTTTCATATTATGCTGCAACAAAAAATTAAACATATGAATATATTTGATGCCAAAATTTATGAGTCAAGTCCTAAAATATCTTTCTGAGTAATAACCCAAAATGGGATGTTAAAAGCCACAAATCACTGTTTTTCTTTTTCCAGTAATGGAGATCAAACCCAGGGCCTGCTGCATTTTAGGCAGGTGTTCTCACATTCTGCTACATCCCTAGCCATTTTATTTTATTTACTTTATTTTATTTTGAGATAGGGTCTTGCTAAATTATGAAGGCTGGCCTTGAACTTGTGATTTTCCTGCCTTAGCCTCCTGAGTAGCTAGGATTGCAGATGTGTGCCACCATGCCTGCCACTATGCTTGTTTCTAAAAATATCTTTGTTGTTATAAAATTGAAAATAAGCTCAATAGAAATATTCTAAATTTAGTAACACAAGAGGACTTTTAAAATAAAATTGTTTACTTGCTTAAAGTTTTGATATGCAAAATTATCAAAAAAAGTTTTGAAAATAGCATTGTGAGAATTAATTTTATTTATCAACTTGGCTGGGCCATGGTGCCCAGATATATGATCAAACATTATTCTTTTTTTTTTTTTTTTGCAGTACCGGGGATTGAACCCAGGGGCGTTCTACCTCTGCGCTACGCCCCCGGCCCTATTTTTTTATGCTTTATTTTTGAAACCGGGTCTCACGAAGTTGCGGAGGGCCTCACTAAGTAGAGAGAGAGAGAGAGAGAGAGAGAGAGAGAGAGAGCTGAGGTTGGCCGCGAACCCAGATCCTCCAGTCTCCGCCTCCCAAACTACTGGGATTACAAGCGTGCGCCACCATGCCCGGCCATTATTCTGAAATTTTCTGTGAGGGTGCTTTGGGATCTGATTAACATTTAAATCAGTATATTGAGAAAAGCACTTGCCCTTCCCAAACAACTGGTGGGTCTGATCCAATCAACCAAAGGCCTAAATTGAACAAAGATACTGACTTTCCTCAAGCGAAAGAGAATTCTGTCAGCAGCTGGCTTTTGGACTTGAACCGCGGCACTGGTGGTTCCTGGCTCTCCAGCCTTCTGGCCCATCCTGCAGTTTTTGTACTTGTCTGCCTCTATAATCACATGAACCTATTTATCTATGACAGTAAAGGTTTGAAAAACACTGGGTTAACAAGTTAAAGTTCTCTACTGAAGGGCTTATTAGACCCTTTAACGTGGAGTACTGTGACTCTTCCGAGAGAAATGCAATTTTGAGCATGAAACACTGGAATAGAAGAAGAGAAAAGTCCAAGAAGAAACTGTGGAGGAGATGAGAAGAGACAACTGGAAAAATAAGAGAAAGTTGTGGAAGTTGAGGATGGGTAGACTTTTTTTTTTTTTTGCAGTACCGGGGATTGAACGCAGGGACGTTCTACCTCCGCGCTACACCCCTGGCCCTATTTTTTATACTTTATTTTGAAACCGGGTCTCACGAAGTTGTGGAGGACCTCACTAAGTAGAGAGAGAGAGAGAGAGAGAGAGAGAGAGAGAGAGAGAGAGAGACAGGGAGAGAGAGAGCGTGAGAGAGCTGAGGCTGGCCGCGAACCCGCATCCTCCGGTCTCCGCCTTCCAAAGTACTGGGATTACAAGCGTGCGCCACCACGCCCGGCGGATGGGTAGACTTTTAAGGAGGGAGTGTCAGCAATGTTTGATGCCCCAGAGAAGTAAGGCTTTGACCGGAAGGAAGCCATGGATTTAGGAACTAGTCAAGTGATTGACTAATAGCAATTTCAGTGGCATGGGAAAGGGGCTATTAATAGTGGCTGAATGATCAGTAAGAAAAATGGAGGTAATAAAGATAGATCATCATTTCAAGAAGTTTGACTAGAGAATCATGGTGGTCCTTCCCCAACCCCCAAGCAAAATTGTAGACTCCAGTAAGTTTACAGCCTGTGATAAGAGAACTGGTATAAAGATAAGTTAAGAGAGGGGATAACTGCTGAAGCAAAGGACCCAAGACATCTAGAAGAACAGGAGCATCAGCATGGGCAAGAGAGTAGCTTCGAACAGGAGAGTCTCCTCTTCCTTTGCTTCAGAAGGGAAATTACTAGCCGGGTGTGGTGATGCATGCTAGTAATCCCAGTACTTGGGAGGCTGAGGCAGGAGGACCACAGGTTTGCGCCAGCCTAAGCTACTTAGTGAGGCCCTCTGCAGCTTAGTGAGACCCTGTTTCAATGTAAAGAATAAAAAATGGGGCTGGGGTGTAGCTCGGAGGTAGAATGCCCCTGGGTTCAATCCCCAGTACCGCAAAAAAGGGAAATTGCTAAAGATAAGTGTAGAAGTTGACAAGTTTACAATTCATCCTCTTTACTCTTGAAGGAGTTGAATGAGTTAGCTTCTGTTTGTTTGTTTGTTTGTTTGTTTGTTTGTTTGTTTGTTTGTTTTGGTACTGGGGATTGAAGCCAGGGGCATTCTACCCCTAAACTATACTCCCAACCTTTTTTATTTTGAAACAGGGTCTCACTAAGTTACAAAGAGCCTCACTAAGTTGCTGAGGCTGGCAGCAAACCTGCAATCCTCCTGTTTCAGTCTCCCAAGTACTGGGATTACAGGAGTGTGCCATCAGGCCTGGTTTATGAATTAGCTTCTTAATATACAATCTGATTATATGTTGCTTCCTTCAGAGCTTTCCCTGGCCTACAGGATGAATTTAAAATTCCTTCAAATGGCTTTTCAGAACTGGCTTCTGTCCTTCCAGCCTCCCCTCACCACTGCCTCCCACAGACTCTATGTTCAAGTCACCCATTGTGAGACTCCAGCCCTGCAGGCTCTCTGCATTCTTCACTCTCTCCCTGGAATCCCTCCATTCAATGCTCCTGTCACATGGTGAACTTCCATGTATTATTCAACACCCTGCACCACTGTCAGGAAAGGTAAAGCCTTCTCCAGCCAACAGTGCTCCAACACAGCATGTCTACTTCTATACTTTTATCTGTACTTTTTTTTTGCAGGGCTAAGGATTGAAGTCAGGGCCTCTACATGCTAGGCAATGCCTACCACTGAGCTATATCCCCAGCCCCTGACATGGTATATTTCTGTGTATGTGCATGTGTGTATGTGGTACTAGGAATTGAACCAGGGGTGTTCTACCACTGAGCTACACCCAGCTCTTCTTATTTTTTATTTTCAAACACGCTCTCACTAAGTTACCCTGCTCCGTCCTGGAACCTGCGATCCTCCTATCTCAGTGTCCCAAGTACTAGGATGACAAACATGAACCACCGTGTCTGGGTCTGACATGGTACTTTTTATATGCCCCCCTTTTTTTAATGCAAACAGTTTTGTACATGTCTGATCTTTCTAGATGATGTTAGGAACTGTTTGATTCAAGTCTGTACCTATATCAGACTTAACCACAAAAGAAGATGATTAAATGTTCCTTATAAACAAAACTGAACATGTTTTTATCTTTAGATGTATAAAGTTCTTTAACTATATTTTATAGGCAGTATAAACTAGATTTATATGTAATATAAAGTATATTTAAAATATAGTATAATTATATTTTTAAATCTATAACACGTAATATATTAAACCCACACATATTATTAATTGAATTAAAAATAGTTTCACCTATATTTTAACATTTGTTAATATTAAAGGTTTCATAGCTTTTGGTACAAAAATCCATAATTTGGACACTGTGCAATTCTAAAGTATCTTCACTTTATATATAAAAGGTAAAAATACATATACATTTTAGTGGATTACACACACACACACACACACACACACACACACACACACGTGCAGTCACTTTGCAGTGTGTTCTATAGGGTCATTATTTTTAACACTTTCCTCTCATTATTTTTTTTTCTAAGCTGAACATGGTGGCACATGCTTGTAATCCCAGTACTTGGGAGGCTGAGATAGGAGGATCCCAGGCTCACCGCCAGTCTCAGCAACTTAACGAGGCCCTCCACAACTTAGTGAAACCCTGTTTCAAAATAAAAAAACTAAAACAGGGCTAGGGGCGTATGTAGCTCAGAGGTAGAATGCACCTGGGTCCAATCCCCAGTATCACCAAACAAATTTTTTCTCTCATATAAGTTAAAAATAAACCTTGTAAAGTGAAAATCCATTTCTCTAAAAATAGAGTGTATATTAAATTTTCTATCTTCAACTGCCACAAACCTAAGAATTTAATGCAGTGATACAGTACATGTAATTTGCATGCATTTATTTTAATTCATTCATTTTTAACACTGCCAAAACCTCTTTTTATAATACAATTTGATGCTGCCTTTATTATTCTAAAACAAAATGTATAGATAACATAACATGTTATATATATATATGCACACATATATTTAGAAATTAAATGTAATGTTCTTTAATGTTAAAGGGAAATAGAAGGCAAACAAAACAATATATAACTTATAAACGTTTATATACGAGTACATTAGAGTTGGGAGGCTGAGATCGGAGGATCTGGGTTCGCAGCCAGCCTCAGCTACTTAGTGAGGCCCTCCACAACTTAGTGAGACCCTGTTTCAAAATAAAGAATAAAAAAATAGGGCTGGGGGTGTAGCTCGGAGGTAGAATGCCCCTGGGTTCAATGCCTGGTACCGCAAAAAAAAAAAGAAGACACAAAAAGGAAGTCAGATATTAGTCTATACTTATAATATTATAATTAGATTTAAGTAAGAAGATCAGAAACCTTTACAAACAGCACAGGAAAATAAGAAACAGAGTTACTGTGGGCATTAGAATAGAAATCTGTATATTCAATTATATAATAAGACAATACAAACTTTTTTCATTTATGGGTACAACAGTGTAAGTGATAGGCTTAGATAATTCTAACATTTTCAGCTCTATGGACAAGCAGCAGGACTTTGAAAAGTCAGGAAGACTGAAGGGCAGGCAGGGGACACAGGGACATTCTTTATTTTGCAAGGCTGTCTGGTACACTACAAGCTATTGCACAGCCCTGGTCCCTGTCCAGTAAGTGTATATATCCACTCATCACTGTGACAATCAAGGAGGTCCCTCCGAAATCACAGCACCACCTCTTGTTCACAGTTCCTGATTTAAACCCTTGAACACACTCTCAGCTAACAGAAACTGGAAAGCTTTGCTTCATAAACTGTGTTTTCTCCCACTTATGTAAGCTAATGTAACATAACCACAAAGGTTTTTTTTTTTAGGTAAAATCTGTGATCTACGCTATGTTCCATTGGTCATACTTGTTCTCACAACTATAAAAGAGGTATGGGAGAGGACACAGGATTTATTCAAGACCTTGTTTGTACAGTCTGGGGCTTTTCAACTCTGTTATTTTCTATCTGACCTCTCTAGACTTTTAATTACTCATTGCTCCAAATCTAAGCCCAATATAATTCCTCCCACTCACAATATGCTGTGTTTCAAAAGCTAAGAAAAAATTAACTAATTTTGATGCATTTAACTGGGGAAATTACTGTATCTTAAGCCTCCTTATTTGTCAAGAATAGTATGCCTAAAAATGTTATTTTCTTCAGACACATTGTTAAGTGATCTTAAAAATTTCTTTGGTCCAAATCCTTAATAAAAATCTTTGAAAATTCAAACATATCATAAAATCATAAACTGATTTTCTTTATCTTTAATGATATAACACAGAGACTCATATCAATTAAACTATAGGTTCCTGAACACTAATTAGAAGTCTTGGACTCAACATTTTAAGAGTCCCAAATACTTTCTGATTGATTCTGTTCCCATAGAAACTAAAGTTAGGAAGTAGTAAAAGACAAAAGAAATTACAAATAGCACTAAAGAAATGAACTAAAAGTGTTATTCTTTATTTCAAAAGAAAAAAAATACATGCTGTTTCCTACCATTAGGTAACACATAGCAATTTTTTTTTTTTTTTGCAGTACCGGGGATTGAACCCAGGGGCATTCTACCTCCATGCTACACCCCCGCCCCTATTTTTTTATACTTTATTTTGAAACCGGTTCTCACGAAGTTGTGGAGGGCCTCACTAGGTAGAAAGAGACAGGGAGAGAGAGAGAGAGAGAGAGAGAGCGAGCTGAGGCTGGCTGCGAACCTGGATCCTCCGGTCTCCGCCTCTCAAAGGGATTACAAGTGTGCGCCACCACTCCTGGCCAACACATAGCAATTTTAAAAATAACACATATAAGAGAATTTAGGAAATGCACGACATATAGAAATATTTATTTTTGCTTAAGACAAAGATAAATCTCTATATGCACAACATAGAAATATTTATCTTTGCTTAATATCTTTCTTTTAATTATTAACTCTTGGGAAAGGGAACATAAAACAATGGGGACATTTTCTATTTCCTTTTTAAATGATCTGTGATGCTATTAGGGTGACTAAAGCGGATAATAAATCCCTCATAATATTGGATATGGTTATATTTGGGTATTGCTTCCATTTAGTTAAATAATATTTTCAGATTATGAAATATTTACAGAGCCAGGTGTGATGGTGCACACCTTTAATCCCAGTACTTGGGAGGCTGAGACAGGAGAATAACAAGTTTGAGACTAGCCTCAGCAACTTAAGGAGACCCTGTTTCAAAATATAAAATAGGGCTGGGGGTATAGCTTGGAGGTAGAATTCCCCTGAGTTCAATCCTCAGCAACCACAAAATAAATGAATAAATAAATAATAAAATAAAATAGAAAAAGGGCTGGGGGTGTAGCTCAGAGGTAGAATGCCCCTGAGTTCTATCCCCAGTACCAAAATAATAATAATAATAATAAATAATAAAATGAAATGGTAGATTATTATTTTAATAAATTATTATTATTATTATTATTATTATTACAGGCTTATGGCTTACCCTTCCAATTAACACAGCTTGCGTTCAATTTGAGTTGTGAATGTGGAAGATATTTACTTAGGTTAAGAGAGAACCACACTTCATATATATTAAATGTCAAAAGTATTTTAATAACACATTAAGATATTTAAACCATTTACCACATTCTAAACAGAACACTCAAATTATATATTTGTTTTTCTTTTTTGGGTATTAGGGACTGAACCCAGGCACGCTCTACCATTGAGCTACATCCCAGCCCTTTTGTAATGGTTTGGAAATAGAATGCCCCCCCTAGTTCTCGGGGAATCGAGGTAGCAATGTTGGAAGCAGGGTTTGGTTGTAATCTCGGCAGTGGATAAATTCATTGTAATGGATTTATCTGGGTGGCGGCCCAGGCTGGTAGGGAATGGCTGGAGAAGGTGGGTCCCTGGAGCTGTGGCCTTGGGGATTATATATGGCGCCTTCTCCCCTGGCGCTGTCTCTCTTGTTTCTGGCCTCCATGATGTGAGGAGAGAAGCCCTGTGTTCTCCCTCTCTCTACTTCCCACTTCCATGTCCTGAGATCCTCGATCCCCAGCCTCACGTGGACTGAATGCGAAACAGTGAGCAAATAAATCTTCCTTGCTCTAAATTGTATGGTCAGATCTTTTAGATTATAGCTGGAGAATGCTGACTAAGACATCTTTTTATTTTTTGACAGGGCCTTTCTAAGTTGCTGAAGCTGGCTTTGAATTTGCCATTCTCCTGTCTCAGCCTCCTGCGTTGCTAGGATTACAGGCATGTGCCACAACACTGGGCTCAAATTATTTTCTTATGACAGAAAGAATTAGTCTCTTTAGAGTGCCCCTGCGGATACTATAAACTGATTCTAAATCTATACATAGAAGACAGAGGTTTCTCTCTCTCTCCTTGTGTCTTTATATTGCTGAAGTGAACACCAGAGAAGAACACCATTTCCCCTAAAATCCCCTCAAGTCTTCCACCTTTCCTTACACTTTCCAGTGTATTCAGCATGACCCATATGGAAGAGAACGTGCGATCTGGAGTCAGCAGCCTATAGTCAGCTTCAAGTCCTGCCTTTGTGTATCCTCAAAACTACTCTAAGCCCCTTCCTTCCTTCCTTCCTTCCTGCCTTCCATTTATTTATTTATTTATTTATTTATTTATTTATTTATTTATTTATTTATGGTACCGGGGATTGAACCAACGGGCATTCTACCTCCGAGCTACACCTCCAGACCTATTTTATTTTATTTTTTTAAATTTTATTTGAAATAGGGTCTTACTAGGTAGCTGAGAGTCTTGCTACATTGCTGACGATATACACAAGTCTGTGATCGTCCTGTCTCAGCCTCCCAAGTACTGGGATTACAGATGTACACCACCACGTCTGGCTTGCGTTTCTCATTTATAAAATTGATAAAAGTAGTTCTATGTGACTCACAAGGATAAAATGAGGATTAAGTAAAATAATTCCTGTGAAAATATTTTGTCAATTGTAAAGTTCCAGTAAAACACTAATTTTTCTTTTTCTTTACTTTTTAATCCCTCGGGTTACATGTTACTTCACTCTGATTTTTTTCCTTCATTTTTTCCTGGCCTCCAAATTAACAACCAACTCACAAAATTCCTCCCACTACCATGACACTGTTTTTTTATTTTGAAACAGGGTCTCACTAAGTTGCTGAGGCTGGCCTTGAACCTGCAATCCTCTTGTCTCAGTCTCCAAGTACTGAGATTAATGGCATGCACCATCATGACTGGCTACAAGTTGGGTCTTTTGCATCCTAATAATCGTCCCAATGTTTTCACCTTGAGTGTTTCCACATTTCTGTGTTCATTTACCACATGAATACAGAGGATAGGTGAATATGAAAATCTCCATCAACTTTCTGTTGCCTACTACATTAAACAGAAACTTTATAGCATAATATACAATCAACTCCATGAATACCAAGCCATTTTTGAGCCCATTTTTTGTTTCCTTCCAAAACAGAGTCTGTTCTAACCACTAACAACTCTGAAAGAGAAGGAAGCCCTTTGAATATCCAGTGGAGACATTTCTCAAGGACATTTAACTTATGAATAATGTATCACTGGCAAGTATATATTAAAAGTAATTTAGAAAATTACTCAATTTAGAAAGTAGAGGTGATTCTGCCCACCATCCTTGTCAATATGAACCTGCCCCTGGATCATCATGCCAGAGATGTGTGACTAATATCCTTTCGGGTAAAAGATGGGAGTCCATTGTCCTCTGAAAGAAATATCTGTATTCTAAATGACTAGAATGAGAATGTGCACATGCCACTAACAAAGGCCCTAGGCTGCTTCTAATTTAGCAGCTAAATGTCTCTACTACTTCTATACTTTCCCTATAATCACCAACTTCTTTAGTGCATTCTTAGAGCTTTGAGCTCTTGAGTGAAACAACTTTTCTCTATAAAGGAAGTGTTCCTACAGCCCTCTTCCAAAATTATTTGTACTTTTGTTTTCTAATAATTAGAGATAAGTTTCCTCAAACATCCTAGCCCACATAATGAAAAAGGCTGGTCTTGACTGCTCTCGTCATTACTTGGCAGATTTTGGTATCTCACCAGTAAAGACAAACAGCTGAATGTAGAAAATGGTAGCAGCAAGAGAGATACCACTGTTTATTCAAATATTAGGACTCTGAATATATATTCTGTGAAAGGGCTGTGAAATAATTTTGCTTCCACTCTAAAACAGAGGTAACAGAGTCAAAGATAAAGTGAAACTCTTCCTCTGTCTTATGGTTTAGATATAGAATGTCCCCTAAAGAGCTCATGTATTGATGTTCAGAGGTGATATAATTGAATCATGAAGGTTCTAATCTCATCAGTGGATGAATCCATTGTAATGGATTTACTGGGTGGCAACCTAGCAGGTAAATTGTTACTAGAAGGGGTGGGTCACTGGGGGTCTGGCCTTGGGGACTATAGATATGACCGTGGACCCCCTTCACAAGCTCTCTCTGCTTCTGGCCTCTGATGTGAGAGCAGAGCCCTTGTGCTCTTCTCTCTCTTCTTTCTGCACCATGCCTTAAATTCTGCAGACTTCGCCCAGCCTAATGTGGGCAGAACCCCTGAAAGCTCCACAACTGTGAGAAAATAAATCTTCCTCCCTCTAAGTTGTGGTCGTCAGGTATTTTAGGTCACAGTAGTGGGGATGCTGACTAAAACAATCTATTAATGTCTACGTTCCCTTGCTCATGAATTCATAGTGTATTGGGGGGAAAGTGTTATCCAGCATGGAAATAGCTTCTGACATAAATGACTTGAATGATAGTGTGCATATGCTGCCAACACAGGCCTTCGGCTGCTTCTAATTTAGCAGCTAAATGCCTCTACTTCTTCCATTCCTTCCCACAGCCAACATCTTTTCTAGAGCATTCTTAGATCTTGGGGGTCTTCAAGGTTAAAGGAACTATGGTAAAGTCAAATAAAGAGCCCATATCAACCTTGATATTAGGTTATTAATGACAAGGATTTAAATATTAAATATTTTAGAAAGTCTGAGTAATTTGGAAGTGTGTTTGAGTTGATATGTCAAATGCTGACTTTGCCCTGACCCTTTGAGAGGGCTACAAGTATTCTTTTTGTTTTTTAAAAGAGACAGAGGGTTGAAAAGAAAGGCTTGATAGAACCAGCCTCCATTAAACAAATGCAAGAGGAAAATTTTCATTATTTAGGAATTTAATCAACTCTTTTTTTATATTCATCTTTTCTTTCCATCAGTCTACAAATGTGACATGCACTATCTGCTGGGTACTTTTACATTTTAGAGAGTAAAATATTAAAGTCCCTTTCAAAAGAAATGCACTGAAAGGTTCGCACTGCATCATGGGGAACGTAGCTGTTACACAGTGAATTTACTAATGGCCTTTGCTGTATAACCTAGGATCCCGGAATTCTGACAGGGTTGGTTTTGTTTTGATTTTTTTCCCTTAAGGAGTTATATTTTTCTATCTTTTAGTGTGACATGGACTAATTAGATTTAAAAGGGGCTTCTTAAACACAATTTATGCCTCTTCTACAGACAGCCCTGGTTAAGATGTAGAGTTTACGAGAACAGATATTTCAAGTAGACTCACTGTCTTATCTTAGTCTATTCCTGCTGCTACTGCAAATAACCTTAGACTGAGTAATTTATAAACAACAGAAATTTATTGCTCACAGTCTGGAATCTGGCGAGTCCAAGACAAAGATTTCATGTCTGGTGAGGGCCTGTTCCTCACAGATGAGGATGGATAGTAACTTCTCGGTCCTCACATGGCAGAAGTGAATGAGCTCCCTCAGGACTCTGTAAGGCCCTGATCCATTTATGAGGGCTCTGTCTTCATGACCTGATCATCTCCCAAAGGCCCACCTATTTTTTTATTTTATTTTTTTGTGGTACCAGGGATTGAACCCAGGGGCGTTCTACCTCCGCGCTACACCCCCGGCCCTATTTTTTTATACTTTATTTTGAAACCGGGTCTCACGAAGTTGTGGAGTGCCTCACTAAGTAGAGAGAGAGAGAGAGACAGGGAGAGAGAGAGAGACAGAGACAGAGACAGAGAGAGAGAGAGAGCTGAGGCTGGCCGTGAACCCGGATCCTCCAGTCTCTGCCTCCCAAAGTACTGGGATTACAAGCGTGCGCCACCACGCCCGGCTGGCCCACCTCTTAATAAATACTATTGCAGTGGGATTAGGCTCGAACCTGCGATCCTCCTGTCTCAGCTTCCCAAGAACTGGGATTACAGGCTTTAGACACTGTGCTCAGCACAAAACCACTATTTTAAATTTAAGGTTAAGGCTGGGCGTGGTGGCGCACGCTTGTAATCCCAGTACTTTGGGAGGCAGAGACCGGAGGATCTGGGTTCGCGGCCAGCCTCAGTTCTCTCTCTCTCTCTCCCTGTCTCTCTCTCTCTCTCTCTCTCTACCTAGTGAGGCCCTCCGCAACTTCGTGAGACCCGGTTTCAAAATAAAGTATAAAAAATAGGGCCGGGGGTGTAGTGCAGAGGTAGAACGCCCCTGCGTTCAATCCCCGGTACCGCAAAAAAAAAAAAAAATTTAAGGTTAATACATATATGCAGCTATATTTGTCCTTGAAATATATCCTACTGGAGAGTGGAATGTTATGTTCCAAACTCAAACTGAAGTAATTCTTTCCTCTGTATAGTAATATCACTGATTTGATGAATAATCAGCTCATTTCTTTTAACTTGTTTTTATTTTTTAGAGAAGGCTGTTTTAGTAAATTTTATCTTTTGAAGTACAACATTTAAGTTTTCAAAATCAAATCTGTGTAATAAGTTATAGTAAGAGAAGTCTGTCTTGTTACCATCCCTTCTACCCTCTGTTGATAGTTTTCATTTAACCTTCCAGTGGTTCTTTATTCTGCAGAATGTGGTGTCCTGCGTTATGCAGTCCTGCACCTTGCTTAGAATATTCTGGAGATGTTGTACACAGAGATCGCCCTCTTTCCTTTATATGGCTACTCTGCATATAATTGTGTCATTTATTCAGCTAGTCTCTATTGGTGGATATTTGTTTTCAGTATTTTTATAATAAATAATTTTGAAATAAATGCCATGCATAATACATATCCTATTTTTACAACTACAGCTTTAGAATAGGTCCCAGTCATGGAGTTGATGGGTCAAGTAGATATGTAATTTTTCTACATATTGCTGGATTCCCCTCCCTAGTGGTTGTATCATTACACAGCCCCATCAGCAGGGTGTAAGAGCATCTGTTTCCCTAAAGCTTCAACAACAGAGTATGCTGATGAGTTATGTATTTTTCTTAATGCAATAGGGAAGTGATATTATCTTTGTGATGGTTTAATTTGCATTTTAAGTTATACTCAGCAGAGCTTCATCTTGGAAGAACTATTTAAATTTTTCTTCTGAGAGCTCCCTAGGGAATTTTGATGCCACATTAATTTTTTAAATAAAAAATAAAAATGTTTATATTTTCTTTTAACTTGCAGGGGCTCTTTTTACATCAGTGACAATAATTTTTTGGCTGAGACTTAACTTGCAAAAACCTCTTCCCGATTGGCTGACTTCGAACTCACAGATCTTCCTGCCTCAGTCTCCCACGTAGCTGGGATTACAGGCATGCACTCCTGTGCCCAGTGTACAGTGTTCTATTTTCCCCCTGCAGATGCTATTTTGATATATATAGTCCATAAAACTGTTCTTCATTTTGTTTTGTTTTGTTTTGGGGGGGGAGGGAGGAGTGTACTTTTATTTATTTATTTACTTACTTGTATTTCCTGATCCATTTAGAACTTATTCTCATGTACACTGTTATGTTCAGATCTATTTTCTTCTCAAATGGCTTCCCCATTATTGTAACAATATTAAGCATTCCCCCTAATTTCAGGTGCTCTCTCTCTCTCTCTCTCTCTCTCTCTCTCTCTCACACACACACACACACACACACACACACACACACACAGAGTGAATTTCTAAGAATTGGGGCTAATTTCTGGATTTAATATTCCATTCCATTGGTCTGTGTGTCTATTCTTGTTTTCAGTATAGAACCTTATGAAGTGCTATAATATGGGGCTATCATCACCTCATTTCTGCCCCTGCACGGGTATTATTGTTTATTTTTCCATTATCTAATTCATTTGATATTTATTTATTTATGTTTTATAATTAATGTGAAATATTGATACAGAAATCCTTATACATAATTTATAACCAAAACTCTAAATGTAAATAAATAAATAAATAAATAAAAACACTCCTTCCCCTACCCCAAAGAAACACATGATGAAATGATAAAAAAAATGCATGTATATAATTTATAACCAAAAGCATATATTGGGGCATATGCTCCTTTTAAAAGAAGTAGGATATGTATTCAAAAAAGTTTGAAGATCATTGTCCCAGACAGTGGTTTTTGAACATTCCAGCACTCCGAGACAGCTTTTCTGGGGGAGGAGAACAGCTGAGATTCTCAGGATGCCTCTAATCTTGGCATTTGCCTGATGCTGAACTGGGAGATGATACCTTTGGACGGAGGTGATGAGTCACCTGAATCCCGAGGAAGTTTTTTCAGTGCTAATGAGCAGGTGTCAAGATCCCACAAGAAGATGTTATGAATACTGGACAAGAATGCCTAAGAAATTACCTTTGGTTTGGAAATAAACACCACTTTACCAGGCTCTATTTTCTCATTTCATTTAACCCATTAAGTCCTAAGTTTCCAATTCTGCAAATGTTTCAACAAAATTGAGCCAGCTGCATTAAAACAGGTTGGAATGGTCTAATGATTCACCAATTACTTTTCTCAGAAGACTAGATCTCTAAAAATATGCTAATTATTTCAAAGTTACCATAAGTGGAATATTTATTGCTTCATTTAAGCTTTTTTTTTAATAGGTATTCCACTTCTGGGAGATGGGGAAAAATGGGCTAATAAACGTTTGCTTGTAGTGGGACATAGATCGACATCATCTTATCTGAGTGAAAAACAGACTCCACCCTGAGAGGGAAGTCTTCAGTCCCGCTCCAGAGGGTACTTCTACAACTCTCCAAAATGTTTTATCTCAAGTTTTGAGGATTGTATTGTTTGATTCATCTGAGTTTTTAATCAAGGAAGCATCAAAGAATCAACAAAATTTCTTAAAACTCTATACTTAAAAAGTGGAGGCAGCAGTTCTAGAAATAGTAAAAGTAAGCACTCATGAAGGATTATTAATTTTACATGTGTCCTGGGATTTTTATTATTAAAAGGTAATGTAATTTTAGGAAGCTAAGAAACAAAGTCTAGGTTACCTACTTCTATTTAACTATTAAAGGACCACCATGTGCCAGGCACTATTCTTAATACTAGGACACAAAGACGTGTTGTCTTTAGCCTCGACAGACCCACAATCCAGAAAGATGCACATGTAAAAATTATAACAGTATAGCTCAGTAAGTACCATAGAAAACTAAGAATATACCAAGAGCGCAGGAATGTAATGTGTAAGACATCAGCTTTGAGGAATGGACAAGTTGGAAAGTCTTAAGAGAAGAGGTGAGAAATTTGGGAGTCAGACCTTCAAGGTATAAATTGCATTTAGCCACATGAAGAATACTACAACGGTGACAACAGCAAAAGAGAATAATGGAGGTTGTAAAGGAGAAGCATTGTATCTAGGTCAAATGGTATAGATA